>BROG01000870.1:232500-250683 GCA_030159075.1 Atrina japonica
GCCCCGAAGTCACCAAATTTACTCAGTAGGCCTACTCAAACTCAACTTATATGTTTCCATTTTGCCTATGCATAATTGTTTATAAAACTTGTGGCCAGTACTGATAAGAACGACATTTCATTTTTATCATTCACTTAAAAAATTGGGTCAAATTTATGATTTTCCCATAATATGGAATTAATACCTTGGGTATGGTACTTATCATTTACGATTGTATGTCATTACTTATATACAAACATGTGTAGTTGTAGCACAAATTGGACATTTGGTGAATTTTAGGCCCTGTTCATAATGTGTTTTGAATTATGTACTCCATTATCCCACACCTTAGATTCAGGTAAAGTGCGAAGAGTATAATAAATCCTTTTACATGCAACAAACGTAGAGTTAATCTCCTGTAAAAAGACTAGAATGTCAATCAAGTAAAAACTTCTATCAAATTGCATTCTTTACGAAATCCTTTAATATCGCTTTCGACATTTACGCTGTCTTGATTTTAATTAAAATTACAGTAATCTTGAAATAAAGATTTCAAATGTGACTTATAAAGGATGAAAAAAAATCACTTTTTGTGATCGACTGCACGTATTGCATTTTGATATTTGATTGTAGATCTATACCGAAATAAATTACTTATTAAAGTAATTATTTCTGTATCTGATGTATATTGCATTTTGTCTGTTTATTGATTTATCTAACTGCACCCTGGTTTTAAACAAATTGAAATGAAGAAATGCAATAAAAAATGAATATTGAAATCAAACAAAAGGATAACTAAAAAAACTAAGCTCAAACTACCAACGAAACACACAAGTTTTGACTTTGTTTGTAGATCAAATTTATTTAGTAATTTTGCAGTTTCTTGTTATTTTCACTTAGATCTAGTTCGATTCATATTTCGTTGGTAGTTTGAGCTTATTTTTTTTTAGTTATCCTTTTGCTTGATTTCAACTTCCATTTATTTATCACTTTATCTCGCTGTACTTGTAACACGTAGCATTTCTTTCACTGTGTGTGTGTGTGTTTGCGTGAGTGTGTGAATGTGTACGTTTTTCATGTTATTTTAATCGTTTTGTCCTGATGAAGGGGCGGGTCGTCCCGAACATTTGACTTTTATTTTGTCCGTGTCGTTAGTCATTTTAGTGGTGCTTTATATATATATTGCTAATATTCAAAATACATTATCTTTATATTATTGTTGTAAAATGCTTAAAACAGGTGATACTATAAAATCCAGGTTAATTGGGCAAGTCTAGGGGTAAGATATGTATGTTATTATTAAATCAATTATTTGAGTTTATCCAGAAGATACTGCCCATCCTAACGGTAAATTGTATTCCTGGTTGTATTCATTTTTTATATTTACTACTTCGAGACAAACAGTGTAACGTATCGTTAGAAATCGCGTGTACAAGCGCATTAGTATTTATGTTAGATTTATGGCATGATGTAATTACATTTATGTCAAAATAATTGTTTAATACAATTCGACAGTTTGAAATGACTGTTGTCTAAAATATCTTAATTGGCCGATTTCTACTTTGCATACGTAATTTTGTAATTGACAATTAATTTTATCGAAAGATTGAAAATAAATGAAACAATTGCCTGCCCACAAGCGATTGTTTATCCTAAGGAAGGAAACAAAATCCTAGTTTCTGATTTGGCTCTTCATCATATATGTTTCTATTTAATACTTTATTGAATTTGGAAACGAAAAACACCATTGTATCCATCTTATTCTCGATCTTTTCAGAATGTTAGAAAATAATTAACCTATTCACCCCTAAAGACATATTTTGTCTTGTCTGAGCTATTAATTTAACGAAGAGTCCCTTGTTTTTCAGGGGTTGATGAATTGAGACCCAGTAGACCGTTGGACAGCATTAAACAAAAACTTCATGCTTAATGCAAATTTAACAGTATAGTGCGTCATCGAAGATTTTATTTCCAAACAGTCAGTCAAAAATGACTGATCACGTATGGAGAACACTCGTAAGCTGAGAAACATTTAAAATATGTCAGAGCGTCGACGCTTTTCGTTCTTTAGATATCCGTAGGTATTGAAAGATTACGAGGAAGCAACGTAAATGGCAAATATGATTGATTCAAGATGAGAAAGAGATATTTAACTTTGAAAATATTAGTTTTACAGATAGATTAAACATTTGAAACAGAAATGTAAAATGATAGTTTTATGTCATTTCCAGCTTTACATATGAATATACTTACTAAGACATGGGGGGGGGCTTCGTGGTCGAGTTGTTAGAGCATCGCGCTTTAAACCATTAATTAGTCTCTCATTTGTGGTCAGCACAGGTTTCAGTGGTTGATTTTGTGAGAAAGTTTTCCATTTTACTTGCGGAAGGCCGACGGTCTCTTTCTGGGTATATTTAACCGGGTTCTCTCTTTCGGTAATAAAAACGGGTCGCCACCATATAACTGAAATTTCATTGATTGTGGCGTAAAACACTATACAAAATTCAAAATCCTAGGACAGGGTATGTATAGTAATCTGTACAAACATGAATCATTTAAAAGGTATTGTTTAGGGGACTGTATGAAATGTATTTACATCAATGTTTTTTATTTATTTATTTATTTATTATTTATTTATTTATTTATTTATTTATTTATTTTATAGATTTATTTATCTTATTGATCTATTAATCTTTTTTGTATATTCATTTCTTCATTTTGTTGTGTTGCTGTTGCTGTCAGTCCCTTTAAAATTGTAACCACTGATTTCTTGTCTGTGTAAAAGGAAGAAAACAGAGATTGACAACTATCGTACCCTATCACTGGTTAGTGCGTACACGTGGTTGAAACTGTCACATGGTCATTATTGCGGATGGTCAATCATAGTTAATACAGACAGATTGCAATGGGACTAATTCATGTACCAGGTGATACCCGATAACGTTTGTGCGGGACTATTGTTTCTATTCGCAATGGAATGACGCTAGCAGACAATATCCCACGGTAACGTCATTTCAGCAGGTAAATTACATAGAGTTACGTTCCATCACCATATGAGATACTAATACCGCACAAACGTTATCGGTTATCAATATAAACTTGTAATTACAAGTCATTTTATCGTGACACATTTATGTCCTGCTCAACAAGACAGAAATAACGTAGACTAATATCAGATTTAGGTAGACTTGTGTGCTGTTGTATGCTGTTCTCGATTAGGCTAGTTATCATCAACAGTTTGTTTTCGTTCTCATACTGTCTCGTTTTCGATTTCCCCTTATTCCCATACTAATTATAATTAGATCTGCGCTCTCAATGTTTCCCGTGATAAATTAACAAAATAATTGGTATAGAACTTTAATAATTACGACGAATGTATATGTAAATAAACATTAACTACGTACAAAAAAGTTTATTTATGAAAATTACTCCCCGGAATGTGTCTTTTTATCAAATGATATAAATCTTCCTTACGACGCCGCTATTTCCGGTGGATAAAAGATACACATACTGGTTTCACAACCTTTCTGTTCAAAGCAAAAATGTTTATTGATGGAGATGAACGACAAAATGGCACCTTATAAATTCTATGAAACAAACCGTCTAAGACAAAAATGTATTTCATTCAGAGTTGGGTTCAATTAGGTATATATTACTTTATGTGTGTAATCAAATCTTGTCAACAATTTTAAAACTGTGAATAAAACATCCAAAAGATGATAACTGAATGTTTTGCAATATGACGGAGTTTGTTTCGATCACGAACATCAATTTAGATATAATTAAGTAATTGATAAAATCTAGTGTGTAAAATGGTTTAATTAAAAAGCAAGTATTCTAAAAAATATCAAATTTCTAAATCAAGTAATCGTCAAACTGTATATGATTTATATCTGGTTATAAAGTAAAATTGCAAAATTTGATTATCTTAACCCTGTTTACGTCACAGTATTATTTCGTCTGCGTCTGCAAGAGAAATAGTATCAACGATTTGACAAGGTGAACGCTCCGTATTACACGTTTCAAGTTTATTTATCTAATGTACACATATATATGTATATAACACATGGTATATTATCAGTGTTAACACATGCAAGGTGGGCAGTGCATATTATTTGCGTCTGCTTCGGTACAAAAAATATAAAAAGTGCCTTGTTCCAAAATGTCGACGACGGTCATGTGATTCCCGAAAAAGATTTTTTTACTGAAAGGCCACGTGTGCCATATCGTATTTGATGTAATTTCTGTGCAATTTGCCTTTAAGAATCTAGCAGGGTTTTTTTTCACTCGTGTCTGTTTTATAGTTTCAAATGTATCTTTTCAATAAATCTTTTATATCTAAAATGCATATGACGTAATCTACTTCCCCTCAATATCAAATGTAAGAATTTAAATTGTATTATCGTTGAAGTTGAGTTTATCAGTTTGTCAATCATGATCTCTTAATAATGCATCAATCGTGTTAACTGTAGTGTGGTTTCAAAGGAAGACGGGTTTTACGTGCATTTAAGTTCCTTTTACTTACATTTATTTTTCATTTTATTTTTCTAAGCCTCTGAATTAAGACAAAGAATTATCTGTAAGCTCTCACGATGCATGTTCGTCTTTTTGCGTTATAGACTTTGTGATTTGTGTACTTTATATAAAAATACACCAAAGATATTAGCATTGTATTAGTTTCACTTTGGTTGGCACGTTCATGCATTACAGGTTGGATTTCACGCATATCGTTAGAAATATTCCACTCATGTGGAGAATTAACCACATTTGAATTAAACGTAAGAAGAACAAATAATAAAAAGGATCAATGCTAGTGTGATTGGTGTTTGGTATATATCGGACCACACCTCAGTCTTAATGGAAACATAATTACGACGTACGCGGGTGCCTTTAAGAATCTAGCAGGGTTTTTTTTCACTCGTGTCTGTTTTATAGTTTCAAATGTATCTTTTCAATAAATCTTTTATATCTAAAATGCATATGACGTAATCTACTTCCCCTCAATATCAAATGTAAGAATTTAAATTGTATTATCGTTGAAGTTGAGTTTATCAGTTTGTCAATCATGATCTCTTAATAATGCATCAATGGTGTTAACTGTAGTGTGGCTTCAAAGGAAGACGGGTTTTACGTGCATTTAAGTTCCTTTTACTTACATTTATTTTTCATTATTCTAAGCCTCTGAATTAAGATAAAGAATTATCTATAAGCTCTCACGATGCATGTTCGTCTTTTTGCGTTATAGACTTTGTGATTTGTGTACTTTATATAAAAATACACCAAAGATATTAGCATTGTATTAGTTTCACTTTGGTTGGCACGTTCATGCATTACAGGTTGGATTTCACGCATATCGTAAGAAATATTCCACTCATGTGGAGAATTAACCACATTTGAATTAAACGTAAGAAGAACAAATAATAAAAAGGATCAATGCTAGTGTGATTGGTGTTTGGTATATATCGGACCACACCTCAGTCTTAATGGAAACATAATTACGACGTACGCGGGTGAAAAGTAAATAGCTATCTTGTCTACGACGCCTTGCGAGTTCCGAACGGCTAGCTCGTTCGTTGCATCCACTGTATGAGTAATAAAATGTGATCCCTGTGGAGCTTGTCATAACTGAAAAGTGAGTAGAATCATCCGTATAATAATCAAAAGTTACTCCGCCCCGATGCATCTTGTGAATTGGACTATAGTTCACGTTCAAATATTAACATGTGTACATATGTTCATAATGAACAACATAGAATAGTTATTGACATATACATATATACTTATTTCCGGGTAATGAGAAATACCCATGGTACTTTAAGGCATGAAAAAAATAAATATATAAAAAGTCCTTTAAGTTCTACGATAATGCGTCCGAGTAAGACTGACATAAAGATGCCATCAAGACTGTGCTTAATTATGGAAGTGAGCATGAATTTATTAAGTTTTCAATTAAATATTATATACAATGTATATTATATATCTAAATCCGGAATGGATAATGTAAAATCTAATCTCAAAAATAAATTAAAATTTATTGACATTGATTTGGTTGCTCTGCTATGTAGATCTATCTAGCAGGTACGTTTGCATTAAATGTATCTCCCAACCATTCCTGCCTTTAATCTGCTTTTGACACGACGATGGTTCAAAATCGACTTTCAGTTTCAGAAGTGTGAATTTATCACATTCTATGTAAAGATAAATAAGTGATATGACTGTTTTCCAATTTTAATTCTGTAAATACGTTAAAGATTCTTCCATCGCAGATGTTTTTATATAAACCATTTATCCTCACATTTCAAAAGGTGAGGAAATACTGTATAATACTTGAATACAGAAATTTGAAAGAACATTAACTGCTCAACGATGTAAAAACAAGGTGAACAATGTGACGGCTTTTACTGTAGGTTTAGTGATTAGCACACTTCCTGTCGCCATAGAATACAATACATCATGTTTTACACTTCCAAGAATTCAATAGAAAAAATTGCTCATCATATTTTTAACACGATTTTGATTACTACGGAATAGTATAATGGCTACCTTAATTATTTTCATTTCTCGTTTTGCCAACTTTAAAGTTGGGTTTTCCAACCTTTTTCTTGGAGTTTCCAAATCATTTCTCCTTTATCCAACTTCAAAGTTGGCTTTTCCAACTATTGTTTGGAATTTCCAACTTCAAATTTTTTTCTTGGAATTTCAACTTTTTTTCTCGTTTTTCAACTTTAACGTTATCTTTTCCAACTTTATTCTTGGAATTTCGAACTTTAAAGTTGGCTTTTCACATATTTGTTTTTGGAATTGTCAACTTTTTTTTATTTTGCCGACTTAAAAATTGGCTTTTTCCAACTTTTTTCTTGGAATTTCCAACTTTTTTCTTGGCTTTTCCAACTTTGTTCTGGACTTGTCAAGATTAATATAAATATAGTCTACAGTTATCAACAGGCACTAGGACAGTGTGTATTGAATAAATTTGAATATCTATAACGTAGTTTTCAATTTTAGAAATGATCATGAAACGGTACAATTTCTGATTAGCAATCAGGCGATTCTTCGCTAAAATGGGGGAGTTAAAAGGAAATGATGACACATCTACATCGAAACTACTGGTTGTTACTTATATTACCAGAAATTGGTCATATATTCGGTGAGAAGTAGCATTGATTTTAACACTGTAGTTTAATAAATGGATGCATTTTAAGTTTCTTTTCGATATGTTTCTTAAATTCTATATTGCTCAAAACGTTATATAACTTTAGTAAGCAACTTTTTGGGGAGAGTATTGCAAATTTTGTCAAGTCAGATGATTAATTTCCAATACGTCACAAGACAGAATATCTGTTTTTAATATTTTTAGAGACAGATTATTTTTTTTTTTTTCAGTTTCTTTTTGTCTTTGTGATCAAGATTGTAGTGTAACGTAGTGGAATATATGTTCATGGAATTAACATAAATGTATACTATTCAAAACACAGTTACTGTGCATGAGATTAATTAACACGCGTCTTCTTCTAGCGGTTTTATCAGCACCCAGAAATGAAACTATGCCTCCACCTGCTAATATATCACATTCTACAATGCATGAAACATTGATTTTGGCTTGCAGATACTAAATTGTGGCAACTTTATTCTTCAAAAATACTCCATTGACAAATTGATGAACTCTGATTACAAAGGGAGGTTCAGCAGACATAAGATGAACGTTCCATTCTTTATTTGTGTAACGTATACATATGCATATTGCTTTGTTATTTATAGGAATGTCTAAGATATCACTCGTAAAAGTCAAGAATAAAGTTGGAAAAGCCATCTTTAAAGTTTGCAAGACGAGAAATAAAAATAATAAGGTGGTCGTAATACGCTTCGGTATACTAGTATTCCATCTCAAATCAAATAGCATATTTGATCATTAGGAAATGATGCAGCCATGATTTTATTTCTAACTGGTATTATTTATGAAAAGTGTTAATAAATTCAAAATAATTAGTATAGACGTTTTACCACTTCAAACCAGCTTTGCATGAGGGTTATCCCGGGAAGAATTTTTTCAGTCTCCTATCATGATATTCAATTAAATTAATTAAACATTTAACAAATTGATAACTTTGAGCAAAAAAATGTCAAAATAAATGCAAAAGACGATTGTTTCGTTTCTGTTAAAGCGATATGAGCTGCCATAGGGAGGAAATTTTACATGCCCATTTTATGTGATATTCTATCTCATATATATTCCAAAGAGAATATCTGGTGGTTAGAATAACAAATTCGTGTGTAAAATTGCAACAATCTTGCCAAATGTAACCCTTAATATCAGTTATTTTATGTCCGCCATACTTTGAGCATTGCAAATTAACTTTCGGTAACTTTTTACGAAGATTACCGAGTGACCAATAAACACGTGCTATTTGCATTTAATATGTATTCTATTCTTACTAACTTTTGCGTTTATTTTCGTACATCATCATTTCATACCTAAATCAGGCAAAGTTTGTCTTTTTCGTTGTATCAAAACATTCGTTTCTGAAATTGTCCAGGTGCCGAGTATATCGGGTGATCTCGACCCATTTTTAACTCGTCCAATCGCATTTTCGGATTTATCATTCTTGACACATATCATCATGAACTGTCTAACTCCACCGGGCATGGCGGCATGAGGTACGCATACTTTTCAGAGTTATATTGTTTTGATTTTAAAGACCTGATATATTTATTCATGTATTCATCCGATTTTCTTCAGGTATATAATGTAGCGTTGAAAAACATATATTTTACATAATACATGCACTTTCAAATAAAAATCACTTCCTGTATTTTGAAAGGTTATTGCATACGGAAATACAGCTGGATTTTTTTAAGGTACGGGAAAACTTAAATTCTAATAAAACAAATAAATTCGAAAAGAAGATCTTTTACAACGTTTTACGTGTTTAATATTGTATTTGAACACACATTTTAACATTCTCGACTATATGTCAGGGGACAAAAAACATCATTGTGACAGCTAATATCGCTTTAATAAAACTTTATCAGTTGAGCTTGAATTTACAATAGCTGTAGAGTTCCGAAACAGAAATCGGTATCCTATCCTACAAGGCCAAAAATAATCTAAATGTATTTTCAAATCAGTCTAAAAGCAACAACTGTAAAAAGATGACTATCTTAGTTTTTGATGAGTTATCCATTTAAATAAACTTTGTATTTGCTAGATTTATTTAAGTTAAAACAAACATTTTAACAAATCATGTACATCTATGGGTATAAAAGATATAAAGCACAAAAGAGAAATACATGTTAATTAAGTAAAGCATAAAGATTCTTTCCTTACTATAACTACATTGACGTTTCTATTTTGAATAAACCCGTGTACCTTCGATTTCATAGAATTATAATTTCAAGAGCACGAATTTTTGTTTTAAACGATACTGGATTTCCTAATTTCAATTCTAGGTAAGACAGAACAGTACAGTGTCATAATATTATCAACAAACATAAGTTTCCCGTTACTTTCAATGTAAAATTACCTCTTATGAAATAATTCTCCTGGGTATGTTTTTCCACCAGTCTTTGTTTAAATGTCATTCTATTAGTCCTTGTAGTTTTTTTTCTCTTAAACACTGACTATTTCTTAGATACGACATATTTCATTTATAAAACGCACTTTCTAGACAAATTTGATGAAAGTTCCAAAATTTATTAAGCAAAAATAACTTTATGTACATTTACCTTACTAACCAACGACCGGGTTAAAATAATATTTTACAATATTAATCTGTATGTACATTGAATATAATTGTTAGACCATTAACAAACTAGACGGAAGTCACTGGAAACTGTTTCAAAAAGGTTGTTTTATAAAAGAAAAGTAGTTGGAAAATTATGTTTGTTCATAAACTTATGGCATGACCCTGTACTTTGGAGTTATGCAACTTGGCCTGTATCTCCCGGCGGCAAACGTAAATATTTTCCTTGAATGTTTCCAATTTTAAAGATTTTTCAAGATTTTTTCAAGATTTTATTAATTCTTAAATAAACCAAATTAATGGTAGAGATATATATAAATAATTTTTTTGCATATACTATATATATATATGTATATATATGCAATAATTTTTTATATACAGTGTTCAGTATTTAAAGATGGTTAGTACTGTATACATAGATATACAAATATAAAAATCTGATATGACAATACATATCATAAATCAAAATACTAGATAATACTTATTATACTCTATATCTCTATTTCTCTATTAGGACCATCTTGTTTACAATTATCCTGATAATATTGCAGCTTTTTCATGTTTGCAACATTAAAATTTTGAAAAATAGATTTAAACTTTAAAGTATTGATTTGTTTACAATAACATTTACAAAATGCAAACTTTCTTTCATCTAGCAATGTAGAACATTCTTGATTATAATGAAATTCATCTCTAATTTTATTTGAGTCACATAATGTACAAAATCTTTCAGATCTGTCTATACCATGCCACCTCCAAGTTTCTTTTGGCAATTTATGAATACATGTTCTAAACTTACAAAACGTTATTCTATTTCAATTGTTTAAAAGGTCTAAAATTTTTTCGCTCAATAATTTCTGTGTTTGTTGAACCCCAAATTTCACACCCATACAATAAAATCGGTTCCACTATTTTATCAAACAAATCATACTGACAACTGACAGAGAAGATTTATAATTATTTTTTAAAAGTTTATACATAGCTACAGTGTTTTTTTTTACATTTTCCCATTTGCAGTGTGCTGATATATCAATCATGAATAACGCATGCGAGACTGATAGATCTCTATATAATCCCTAAATGTAGCTTGTGAATATTATCATTTGATATACATATACATGTATAAAGTGCACGATTGATATTGCGTCAATACATAAAATGCACTCTTTTTTAGTTCGTATGTAACGGATTTCCATTCATCACAACATTCGCACGATCGACACAAGAATCGTAACACTATGTGCTTTGACTATAACACTATGACTACTAATTCCTCTAAGCAAATTATCTGGTTTTCGTATGACGCAATCTTAGAATAAATCACCTCTGTCTTATTTTCACCACACGAGCACCAGCACGAGTGCTTATGGACTTTCTAAAATGATAACATGTTTTTACTTTTTCTAAACGGCTACTCTTTAAATGAGAAAGAATGTCTCTGTGCGTGTCCCTGTGTGCGTGCGCCTGTGCGTGTGTGTGTGTGTGTGTGTGTGTGTGTGTGTGTGTGTGTGTGTGCATGCGTGTCTGCATGTATGTGCTCTCTCTCTCTCTCTCTCTCTCTCTCTCTCTCTCTCTCTCTCTCTCTCTCTCTCTCTCTCTCTCTCTCTCTCTCTCTCTCTCTCTCTCTCTCTCTCTCGCTCTCTCTCGTTGTGTTGCACGCAAAATTTGTCTGTAAGTAATTGTTTGAATTTTTTTAAAGTGCTTAAATATCAAAACCTTTGATGTATGCAAGGGAGCTATGCTTCATCTTCTATGACATACAAGTACACGTTCACTTACATCTATATCATATACAATCAACAGTCATTGATCTCAATCTTAATTTTCAAATGCAAGACACGATGATTGCTTGACAAAATATATTGTTTGCTGACATGTTACGAAATCCGAAAATTAAATAAAATCAGACTGATCCCAATTTCCGTTAAATGTCCTCAACAACATTTCAGATTGCCCTTTGATCATTGGATATACTTTCGGAAAACATTTTATAGAATATTTATAATATGCATGGAAACACCAACGGGTAGGCTATTGTAACAATACACTAAAGATACTTCATATTCTTACAAAGGAACTCGGTGTAATGTTTCATCCGAGACTTTTGATTAATTAGCGTGGGAACGTATTTATCATGGACACCAAAGAATTGTCTTTTAACAAAAGCAAGTCAAAAAACAAAAACAAAACATTTTGATTACAAAAATATCGCAATGTTATAAGTATATAAAACAAAACAGGAAATCTGATTTGAAAATAATGTACAAATAAAGTTTTACACAAAAGAGGATATACAATTTTCAAAATAATTTAAGTATATTAGTAATGTTTGAAATGTTTGAAACAGCGTGTCATTATATGATTAATAAATGTGTGCGCCTGCCCGCGCGTGTGTGTGTGTGTGTGTGTGTGTGCGTGCGTGCGTGCGTGTGTGTGTGTGTGTGTGTGTGTGTACAGAAAAATTGTTGAGTGTGGCGTAGATCACCATTCAAACAAAACAACAAACGTTGTGCATCCATTTATCTTACTAGGGCAATTTGTTCTGCATAAACTAGTTTTAGTTTTGAACCAATTTTGTAAATTTCCATTTATTCCATAAACCAGTCTAAAACTGGTTCTGAACTAGAACTGGTTTATTATTGGTTTTATCCTCTACCTAAACTAGTTTATCAACCATTCAAACTGCCTACCGGAGAGGTATAGTAAGTTTAGGAAATAATTTGTTGCTAGAACAACATGGCGGAGACGACATGGTCCAGTTGTTATGTCTTCTGACCTTTTTATGTACTTGGACATCGATTGTCATTTTGATTATGATGTTTTCGCTTTGTGAACTACCAGGTGTCATACAAAAAACTGATTTTCACTTTTAAGTATAACCCTTGGTAATTCAAAATATGAAAGGATAATCGGGGTTGATAAATATCGTATTTAGCCTAGTAATTTTTAATAATATTTTCCATCAGTATCTCTTTATTTTTACTTCACATATATATTCATATCCATGCGAACTCCTTTCTTTATATATTTTCAATGTAATTCAGTATTAATTGCTAGGAGTTTTAGAACGCTCTGCAAAAACTTGCAACAGTTATGGTGTCTGTAATTTCAATTCAACGTTATCATTGTCATCAATTTTGGTGACTGCATTTTGAATATTAATTGCATCCATTGTTTACGTCTTTATGTACCCCATTTTGGCAATTTAAACCATTTTTGTTTAGCTATAGCAAACCTGATTCAGTTTTATAACCGGTTTGCAACTAGTTGTTAACCATAAACAGAAACCTAAACTAGAATATTTCCAAGAAATTCGCCCTTACTGTGTTTAATATGATTATGATAACGGTCATAACCCAAACCATCGGAGAAAGAGATATAACTTTTTCATTTGAGGAAAATTTCATCGTTGGAAATTCTTAAAGAAAATGTGTGCAATATTATAAACATAATACAAAAGTTATAATGCTTAAGGCGATCGTTTCTGTCGGTTAGACTTCTTCTCATCAGTTAAGCTCCAATTTTAAACAGATATCCTTGAGAGAAAATGGTATCAGACATGGCCAACTATCTATATAAATGTAAGATATTAACATCTGTGATACTTGTAAGTTACGTGTTTGAAAATACCAGGAGACGGTACGTCAATAGCTACCAAATTCAAACAAATTGATTTCGATTACTTGCAACATTCTGACACAGATAATCGATGAGAATGAAACAACTGAAACCAATTAACACTACTCGTGGCTGCTTTTTAAATTATAAATCTGAAAATATCTGTGAAACATCAGTGAATGTAATTCATATTTTAACATTTTGATATTTTCCCAACTGTTTCCAATTTGAATAACGTTAACAGACGCGTGTGGAGTGAACACAGAACTCTCTTCTTGAATAATACCATTTCTAATTTCTTTCTCTAATGAGACTCATTACAGTTCTTCCTATATTTAACACTTTTTATATGTAATCCATTAGTTTTCTCTGTGAATGACACTTAAATAGCCCTACCATATAATGTGGATATTGTGTTCTCGTTAACCCTAGAGGCAGCTCGAATACATACCAGGAACGAGTCACGAATAGATATAAGTGAATGGCACTAACACAATTTTGTGTAATTACTTTTTTTATGGATTTGTGAATGTATTTATTACTTCAATTATTCTAATAATGCTCTTCCAAATTCATGTACATTTTTGCTATAGGCTTGGTCGTATATGTATTTAGGTTTTAAAAGCAGTAATACGTCCCATGTAATTTAATATAATACGATCGTACTTAAAATTAAAAATCACATACTAACGTATTAATCTTCAGGATGTTTTATATGTTAATTAATGTTACATGTAGATTTATAAACAGCTAAACAATCAAAGTTAATCAATGTTATCTTCATCATGACGCAACAAAGTTTGATGATAATTTTTTTCCAATATGCAACATTAATTAATGGACCGTATAACCTTAAAAATTCAATGGCTTGCAGGTCGACATTTTCTCTTTTAGTAAAATTTATGAGTTTATAAATGTTTTGATTGTGGTAACAATACTATATATCATTATCAAAACAACGTGGCTGTAGTTCCATAACATGATAAAAATAGTTAAAAATGTGTTGATAATCTTTATGACACATGCGATAAGGTGTATAATTTACAATCAAACCTCTCCTGTTCTTGTTGTTATTCTGCATTGTATTCAGGTCATAACGTAATCTGAAAGGTGTTTATAACGATCATACATGCCATTATCAATGAGACATTTTGTTCAAAAAGCTTTCAACAGAGCACTGAATACAGTTTCTGGCTATCTGTCTGAATAAAATGCATGAAAAAGTGGTCATAGCTGGTTGACCGTTTGAGCCCCCACCCCTCCCCCAGGATATACATACACACAGTTCCTGGTATCTCAGTACCAGCTTAGTATTATATACTAAAGTAAGATTTCGAATGCAAAGCACCTTTTGAATTCTGAATTCCTCAAAAGCTAAGATAGTCATTTTTTTTTACAGTGGTTACTTTTAGACGGAGTTAGGAATACAGTTAGGATATTTAGTGCCTTGTATGTTACCACTATCTGTATCCAAAATCTACTACATATATTTTAGATTCGAGCTCAACTGATGAAATCTTATTGATGACATACCACATAATATATATGGAACTTTCAAGTTTTACACTTGGCAAGATATTTGTTCATATTCGTCCGTTTCATATAAAATGGCGGCGCGGAGTAACCTTTTGATTATCAAACGGATTATCCTACTCACTTTTCGGTTATGACAAGCTGCACTGGAATTTTTTTTTTCCATTCTGGATAGTCTCTTGTTTATGGTAACAAGTAGCAACGATTGGTCTAGTCATTGTAATTTTAATGTTATGCTTTATTACCTAAAATTCAAACTCGTCCAGGTCAAGAAAGCGTTCAGAAGAATCCACTTCTAAATGCCGCGTGATTCCTAAAACATAGATATGGATGACGTCAAGGAAATATTTGAATGTGTTGTAAGTGTAATTTAGACAATTGTTGAAATAAAGGGATTTTTATCCTTTTTACAAAATAAATACTTATCACGCAATCGCAATTGATTTTTATTTTGATTTAAGAACAATATAGTAGGCATTTTTAGAATTACGTCTAAAATAATATATCCCCTGTGATGCATTTAATCATTTGAAAATCAAAAAGTTGATATTTTTGCTACATCGACAGAACTAAAATTGTCTGTAGCTGAAGTAATTTGGCTATCATTTACTCCATTTGCACAATATTTAGATTATATTCACTTTTGTGATATGATGGAAAAAAGATGTTGAACTATTTCTAAGACACAAATTGAAACAAGTGCAGATTTGACAGATATTTGACAAACACCGACATCCGGGAAATTAAGAGAATGTATATGGAGTATCACCTGTCGATCTGAGTGTAGGAATAAGGTGTTCGTGTGTCCATGGAATTAAAATCATCAGGTATATACACATCTAACATTGGATCAATCTAATTAACACGTGATCTCGTAACACACCCGTTTTCCGATATGTCGCGTATATGTCTAACGACATATCAGATAACGGGAGCGTTGATATCGGGTTTTAATTAGATTGACACTGGATAAACTTATTTTGAAATAGTAATATAAAGAACATACATGAGATATAAAAACAGTTAAGAAGAAATAAGTGTGTCTCACATTAGTGGATTCATCTATGTGTTGTACTTAAAAACAGGTATTGAGCATTTTATAAAGAAGACAAAAAGGAATGCTTTAAAAATACTGAGGAATGAAATTAATTCTGGTGGAGTAGATATGAATTATTTTCAAATTTACAAAAAGTTTATGGTGACAATTTTAATGTTTTAAATTTCAAAAACCAAAATATACCAAACAGATGAGTTTCTTGACTGTAATGGCCGATAATTTTGTTGAAGAATGCCAGAAATGCCATGGGTCAAATTAAAAGAAGTCCACCCATCACTCAAACATCTCACAAATAATTACTATGTTGTCGAAACCTTTGTAAATACAGATCAAATTTGTAATTAGTCTTAAAACATAAAGGAACTGCCGAGTCAGCATCGGAATGCATTACTTGTAAAGAAAACAACACACTTCATTAATTGGTTTTAAGCGATTTTTTTTTTTTGCCAATGTCAAAAATACTTAAGTTATACCAGATGGTGACCAGTTAATGATGGTGGATGAGAAAGTCCAATATCCATTGGAAAATATTACCAGCCTTCCGCAAAGTAACTGGTAAACATTTCTCAAAATTCTCTCTCTCTCTCTCTCTCTCTCTCTCTCTCTCTCTCTCTCTCTCTCTCTCTCTCTCTCTCTCTCTCTCTCTCTCTCTCTCTCTCTCTCTCTCTCTCTCTCTCTCTCTCTCTCTCTCTCTCTCTCTCTCTGATTTTTTTTCGTAGCATTGGAGAACATCTTTGTTTCATATACCGCCAATAATATTTGATTACATGATATCATCAGCTGTACGTGAAATACCTTTGCTATCGACTGACGCTAACACAGTAAGGGTTCTTTTAGGTACCATGCCTTTCGTGATACTTTCATTTTGTATATCGAGCGCTGAAACAGGCAAAAATACACGTCGAATAGTCGTGACTGACAATACAATTGTGCAAAAGCTTCACGTACTAAAGTAAACAACAGATATGGTTTCCTGAAAAAGTATCCACGTGTTATAGGAACAAAGGCAGTTTTGTTTTCAGTTTCAAACGTCAAACAAGGTGTAAAGAGCCTTTTTTCACTTAACTGTACATTAATTATTTATACTTGTAGTAATTTAAATAAAACATAACAACACTATACCGTTAACCGGAAGTCGCGAAAACAATAATATGATCACAAATATATTATCTCTTTGACAAACACAGACCTCTGGGAAATTCATAGCATGAATGCCATAGAGGATTAAATGCACTCGCCGTGTTTCCGAAGTGATACTGTACGTGTACTTATTTTAGCGGTATTCAAATGTTAGCGTTTTTCAGCACCAAAATTCTCCATTTTCCATTCTACATACACGACAACATTAATGGTATTTATAGTACAAGCAATCAGTTTGAATACTGTTTACTAGTACCATGTATACCTATAATTAGTTTAAACATATTTTATTGTCAAATTCGTGACAAAAGGAACGGATACAAGTTTTCCAACTTCCATTAATCCTCTCCTATATCCATATAACAAAACATAAGCATGCACTGACATTTACATATGTATAAACAACAAATTATGATGTCTTATAACAACGAGAGAGAGAGAGAGAGAGAGAGAGAGAGAGAGAGAGAGAGAGAGAGAGAGAGAGAGAGAGAGAGAGAGAGAGAGAGAGAGAGAGAGAGAGAGAGAGAGAGAGAGAGAGAGAGAGAGAGAGAGAGAGAGCTAAATCTGTTGCTATTTTGTACATATCTGTGCACTGCTGTACATCAAATTTTGATGTTTGCTTCTGTTGAGAGTTCTGGGTCTCCGTACAAAATTGTTCCTATGTCTGGTTGTGCGTTTGCCCGGCGAATACATAGCTCAAGTTAATTTCTTATGTTATTATGTTATCATATAGAGGACATTTCTTGAAATAATGAATCGCGTTCTCTCGACTAGAGCCATACGAACACTCCCTATTTTGAGTTAATTTTAATCTGTAGAGATCGTCATTAAGTCGACTGAAACCATGACGTATTTGTGTATGGTATATATTAAGTCTACGATTTCCATGAGAAAAATATACGGATCTAGGCCCGTTTGCTGTTCTTGTTATTTTGGACTTAAACTTATTTAAGGTGTGGGAGTTTCTTACTTCTATTGGGAGTTTATTCCATTTTGCTATAGTTGCCGGAAAGAACGAAGACTTAAGGATATTAAGGCGACATTGTGGTATAATAAGATCTTCGCTGTTTCTTAGTTATATGGATTATTTTCACTAACTTGAGGTATTAGCAGATC
>BROG01000871.1:0-250310 GCA_030159075.1 Atrina japonica
TATAGCACGGACGGACATTGATTGTATGGTTTAAATGATCCATGTGCCCTGAGTGGGTTGAAGTGTGGGACATATACTACTTACGTGTATATGACCTCGTAGGTAGTACATACTTATATATTCATAACCCTGGATGGTTTCGAATCACAAAACATATTAGGATGGGATTTTGCGGACTGACGGTTTCCTTTTTTATAAAATAAATGATATCTCTGTGCCATTAATTTTTGTAAGTTGCATTTTTATTGGTTGAACATTACACATCTACGAGAGGTCACCAGCACGTGACCACATAGCGGATTGCGTTAGATCCTCTACGCGGCACATCAGAAAACGGGAGCGGTGAGAGATCGGTTTTTAATTAAATTGGTATGAATATTGCCCACAATACCATTTTTTATACATGCCCACTAATAATATTAATCTTTTTTTTTAATTCGTAAAACCTTTAATCAAGCAAGCATGTGCAAGTGTAATTAATTAGAACTTTATATAAGGATATATAATGCCTAAAGAAAAAATCACGCCCTTGCAGCCGCTAATGCTAAGTAATAGAAGTAGAATCTAAGTTTTCGCCTTCTGTGTATCAAATGTATATTTTTTCTGTATATTATCATTGTGTCATGACCATTCTGGATAAGAGTTAACTTAAAGGTTCGTATCTCATAGTGGTATGCAACTCAACCCTTAATGCATTGGCACAGATTATTGGTAGATATCGTCATTAATATAGGCTAGCACTTGATGCTAAGAGTTCCGTTTCTCACTCACAACAGTGAGAGTTAAGATATATATTTTGACAAAGTATTAATCAACTCTCACTAGTGAGATATATATCACTAGTGAGATGTGTATCCTGACAACAGTGAGTTTCAAATAGCTGGTCTCTCACTCACAACAGTGAGATGAACAGAGTTGAGGTGGATCTCACTTGTGAGATGTGTATTACCAGTATTTGGATCTCACTAGCGAGATTTGTATCACTAGTAGGATGTGTATCCCGACAACAGTGAGTTGCAAATAACGTATGTGCTGACAGCACATCAAGTGAGATTGGTCTCACTAGTTACTGTGCGAACTTATTTACAACATATTAGAAACTGGCCTCACAAATAGTGAGATATCTGTCACTCACAACAGTGAGATGGACAGAATTGAGATAGATCTCCCTTGTGAGATGTGTATTACTAGTATATGGATCTCACTCTTGAGATATGTATCGCTAGTAGGATGTGTATCCAGAGAACAGTAAGTTTCAAATAACGTTGTATGTGCTGACAACACATCAAGTGAAATTGGTCTCAATAGTTACTGTGTGAACTTATTTACAACATATTAGAATATGGCCTCACAAATAGTGAGATGTCTCTCACTCACAACAGTGAGAGTTAAGATATATTTTGGACAAAGTATTAATCGAATCTCACAAGTGAGATATGTATCACTAGTGAGATGTGTATCCTGACAACAGTGAGTTTCAAATAACTTTCAAATAACTCGTCTCTTACTCACAACAGTGAGAATTAAGATACATATTTGGACAAAATATTAATCAAATCTCACTAGTGAGATATGTATCATTAGTGAGATGTGTATCCTGACAACAATGAATTTCAAATAATTTTGTATGTGCTGACAACACATCAAGTGAGATTGGTCTCACTAGTTATTGTGCAAACCTATTTACAACATACTTGAAACTCGCCTCACAAATAGTGAGATGGACAGAATTGAGATAGATCTCACTTGTGAAATGTGTATTACTAGTATATGGATCTCACTAGTGAGATATGCATCACTAGTGGGATGTGTATCCTGCCAATGTTAGATACTCACCTCACAAATAGTGAGACATTTCTCACAAGTGAGAACTTTAATATATTTTTGATAGACAAAATATTAAGTGAGATTCATCTCACTGAGTACAATAGAGAAATAGTGAGATATGTCTCACTTTGTAGAGTTAGAACTTATAAACAAATCAGCCTCACAAACAGTGAGACATATCACACTTACAACACTGAGACCTTTGATATGTTTTGACAGACAATATATTAAGTGAGATGGATCTCACAAAGTACATGTTAGATAAAGGCATTACATTTAGTGAGAAAAATCTCTGTAGAGTGAGAATTTACAGATAATTTGTTTTGAATAACTGGCATTACAAATAGTGAGATGCATCTCATTTAAAACAGTGATATATTAGTTTTGGACAGACATCAGAGTACATTAAGTGAGATTAATCTCACTAAATACAGTGAGAAATTTTAAATACTCTCTTGGATGCTGACATTGTATCTTACTCACAACAGTGGGAGCTTAGATATATCATTTTGGACAGACATTATAATATCAAATATAATATTAGCTCACTAATTAAAATTTATAAATAATTTTTTAAGAATTGAAAATACATTAAGTGATAACTAACCTCACTGTAATAAATGCATGCCACTAAGTGTAATGCCATTATCTGACATGGTATTAATCAGTTCTCCTTTTAGTCAGATAGATACATCTCACTTCAGATAATGTAATCATTATAATGTCATGTCAGACTTTACTATAATCAATGTGATGTATTGTTAGTATGTAAATTATATATAGTTCTTTTCTGTAGTTAGTAAGATACATCTTACTTAGTGTAGTGACAGTATCTGACAGAAGTGTTTGGGGTTTTCAGTCTAATTTGACAGAACCGTGACTTTCACTTAATACTTATTTCAATGACTACACCTTCCCTATGTTAAAAAGTATTGGGTCTGACCTAGATTCTAACCCAATACCTCTAACTTGTGAGGTAAAAGGTTTACCACAACACCACCACCAGCTATGAATTTATCTTGAACTTCAATAAATTTCAGTACATTAATTGGACAGAAAATAAGTTTACTTATAAATGAAAAGATTCTAATTTTTTTTTTGTGTTTGTAAGTTGACAACAAATCAATAATTTTTATGTCTGTGTTTTTGTAATTTGTTTTCATATGTCTTGAAAAATGAATTACTGCATGCAGTCAATGTCTGGTTAATTTGTACCAACCAGTTTGTCCATGTATAGCATAGATGTATAGGTAATACTAGTAACCATGAACTTTTAAAAAAAAGCTTCCATCACTTGAATTTCTTAAGAAAAAACAAAACAATAAACTTGTAACCTAGTTTTCCTTTCATTGTATATACCGTTTGCATCTTTTAAAAACAAAAATGCTTCCATCACTTTGCCGTTGTATATTTTAAATATATTTAAAAATAAATACATTTATTGTACATAAAAAAATAAGAAAAAAATTAAACTTGTTTTTCTCGACACTCCTGATATTATAGGCCTATTTTCCTGTCATAATACCCTACCCCAAAACTACTGTCATTATAGGCCTACTTTTCCTGTCATTATATACCCTATCCAAATATTCATTCGTCGTTGTAACTCACCACATCTATGAGATTCGTGAAAATTAAGTTGATAAGCAAAAATTTATTTTAACTAAATGTCTTTCTTTCACAATCATCTTGAAAATAGATTGTATGTGTATTTCCCATAGACTGACCGATAAATATATCTATACTTGCGAATATCACAGTCACACACACACCCCCCCCCCGCCACTTCCGCGCCGATTAAATGGATACATTTATCTATTTTGCAACGTAAATAAACTATAAAAAATACATAACTTAAACAAAAATCATTAAAATATAATTACTTTCATCAATTGGTTTTCTAATTTCGTAAATTAAGTTCAATTTGACCAATATAATTGTTTTCTTTCAAGCGATAAACACACCGGAAAGAAGTAGACAAAATGGAAGTACATTGGCTTTCTTGCTGTCCTCACACCGGAAGTTGTAAAACCAGATATCCGGAAACGGAGCTAGAACTATACACGTTCTTGCAGAGTACACGCTACACCGTCTACCTGTTCCGACCTATATCATAGTTGCGTGTGCATCTAGCGAAAGCCCAACACACTCACTGGAATGGAAAAGTATTGCTATATTACAGGAATGTCATATAACATAGGTATATTTGTGTAAAAGGAATCGTGGCATGAAAATCTTTGGTTTGTGAACATCATGTTTGTGCATCACTTATTGTGACGTTAGGCAGTGCAAAAGAAGTCATTCATATAGCAGTAGGCCATAAGAACTGAAATTCACTGATACGTCTGGCGAGACTAAAATCCGATATCACGTAATACAGCAGACAGAATAAATTCACTGATACGTCTGGCGAGACTAATAACCAATATCACGTAATACAGCAAACAGAATAAATTCACTGATACGTCTGGCGAGACTAAAATCCGATATCACGTAATACAGCAGACAGAATAAATTCACTGATACGTCTGGCGAGACTAATAACCAATATCACGTAATACAGCAAACAGAATAAATTCACTGATACGTCTGGCGAGACTAAAAACCGATATCACGTAATACAGCAGACAGAATAAATTCACTGATACGTCTGGCGAGACTAATAACCAATATCACGTAATACAGCAAACAGAATAAATTCACTGATACGTCTGGCGAGACTAAAATCCGATATCACGTAATACAGCAGAACAGAATAAATTCACTGATACGTCTGGCGAGACTAATAACCAATATCACGTAATACAGCAAACAGAATAAATTCACTGATACAGCAGGCGAGACTAAAATCCACTATCACGTAGTACAGCAGACAGAATAAATTCACTGATACGTCTGGCGAGACTAATAACCAATATCACGTAATACAGCAAACAGAATAAATTCACTGATACGTCTGGCGAGACTAAAACCTGATATCACGTAATACAGCAGACAGAATAAATTGCATAATAATCAATGCACTGCCATCAGTTTATAGCATATATCAAAATTTTATGGCGTCTCAATAAAAGATTACAAATATTGGCCGTGGTTACACAATGATAAAACCAAATTCAAATGTCAAATCCAATTAAGTCCAACTAGAACATAGAAAGTTCACTTAGGTCACATTGGATGGTCAAATATATAGACAGAAGGACAAAATACATTATCTCTATTGGGTGATGAACAATATCTGAAACAAAGACAGAAAAATGAATTTAGTTGAAATGACAATTGATATAATGTAAAACCACTGTCATATGAAAAACCTCAATTTCTTATTGATCGATCCCAGCGCGAGTATAAAGAGTAGGAACATTAGAGCCATTATCAGTATACGTACGGAATAAAAATCTGTCAACATAATTTGATTGAAGAGTTTCGTATTCGTTGCTTGGTTACCAAATAAAAAGCAATCATATTTTATTGTGAGTTAATTGGTTTTTTTTTTAAAGTTAAAGGGCGGTCGTTTTTGCTTGTTTTTGTTTGTGTGTGTGTGTTTTACGCCACACTCAACAATTTATCAGTCATATGGTGGCCACCATTTTTAATTTGGTTACCATGTCAATCTTCAATCACTCGGCGCATAACATGAAATTCACAGGCACTAAAATTACGACACTTTGAGGGATCCTCACTGCATTGGCGTCAGTCAACACAAACAAGTCCAATTGTTTACATTAATTAGGGGACAAAATGTTGGGTGTGATTCAGGTCAAGCGATCGGGAGAAAAAGTGATTGTCCGGAATATTAAGGATGAAACTAGCACCCCTAAGTCGCGTCACACGATGCGCTTTGCGTGTTTTGAAGCCGAAAACCATTGATTCGGAAACATAACACGTCCTGTTAATAGTGACCTTGCCATATAGGTGGAACATGTCTAGGAAAAAATAAAGAAGTACTAACAAAACACACAAAGTCATGCATATAAAACAGAGGAAACATTCAATTACTTGGTCAAACATTTATATTCCAAACGCGCAGTTCTAAGTAAATACCGTTTTTCAAAAAATATATAAAGCCGTTAGCTAAATTCAATTAACATAGTTTCCAGATCGCAATATCAGATATAATCCTAAGTATATTATTCTTTTATTTGAATCATAATTCATCACTCAGCTGCAAAATTCGGACGTGCTGACTGTGATGCAGTGGTTATCTAAATGAGATTGTTTTGTGTGTTCTATCTTTACTATCTATTTTGTTTTCAGATCTGACGCATTCTATAGTCAACGTGTTTATACTCTGCGAGGATTGATTCGCGTGCATTATTTCGATTCATCGTTAAAGATAGAGTTTATCTGTGCAGTTACTTCGTTACAAATTATTCTTATGAGTAACGAGTTGTAATACATCTTTTCAATCGTCTTAATTTGTTTTACATGCACCTGTAGAGGTGACTTGGAATTGTGGGATATAAACATCCTATCGTATACTTTCTCCGATTATGTCAACCATGTATTCGATGGATGCTATTGAAGACTTTTCTACGACGCAAAATAACTTAGAGAATTTCGATTACTCGCAGAACCCCGGAAGCTCACATATTTCAGTGAAGGATATATGTTATCCGTTTATAATTGTTTTGAAACTTACTGGTACTTACATTGATTTGGGAAAAGATGAAGTCAGGAAATGTACATTCAAGACATCGATTCGTATTTCATATTGCGTATTCGTCCTGTTTTTTATGCTGACAAATGCCATTAGGTACATGACTATATTTCAGGGTAACAGATTTTTGTCGGACCGTTTTATGGGAGTGTGCATTTATTCGGTGAGCTATTTAAATGTGGCGATATTTATGATCGTTTATTGTTTAAGTACATCAAAAATATTGCCAAAATTATTTCTTGATCTGGATCGTTACCGACAATCTTATGGATTCAATTTTGACATGACGAAAATGAAATCAAGAGTTCGAAAGATTGTTATTCATTTTGTAATATGGATTTTCCTGACAGTACCTGCCACAATTCTGATACTTTTATTTGGGAGCCTAAATCGTACCTCGCTTTTGTACACGAATGCCCATCCTTTTCAACATTCAACCAGTGTTGCATTTTATATCATATTACTAGTGCATTCAATCTTCATGGTGGTGTTCAATACATTCAGTGTAGCAGTTTACGGAATGTCTATATTTCTCGGATTCGTTTTAAAGAAGGAATATGCCTCTGTTACTAAAAATATCGAGTCGCTATCTCTCCAGTCTAATGATAGATCCTTCGCTAAAAATCTGGATGCACACCGTCTTCAGCATGAAGAAATTACGTCTCTGCTGTTCTCAATAAATGAGATTTTCCAGCATACCGTCTTCTTCCTTTTGTCTTCAGCACTCCCAACAATCTGTTTGATTCTCTATGGAATCGTTAGAGCACGATTTCCTATCGAAGATCTTATAACTGTTTCCTTGATAATAATTAGTAATACGTCTTTGTTGGTGGTGATGACGTACTGGGGAGCGTCTATTCACAACAAGGTAGGTTGGGTAATTTACCTTGTTAAAAAGTCTCTGTAAATATTTCATTTTACATATGAAAGTTTTGTTTGCAAATATATGGAATATTCTAGTTTACGCTATTCCACGTATTTTCTCTGTTTAGTTTCCACTGATAAAATATAAAAATAAAAACATCTAGGGAAATAATGGAACATGGCCCTAAAAGGAAGGTTACATTTTCCACATTTAAGTAGTAATATCCCACAATCACCCCCATATGGAGTTTACATTTCACAAATGATCCGATATTCCAGTGCGTGTTAAAAATATGAAGATTTCATATACAGAAGTGAACTACTCACTGACAAATTATTAACACAGGGATATCGAAAACCGCGTTTGATGTCAACGTTCTATGGTCGGTATAATAGTCTTGTTTGCGATTACTCTGTTTCACTAAGTTTCACTGTTCGATGGCGGTTGTTGAGACGTCAGCACCAATTGTGACGAGTATTCGTTCCTCACATATTTCATTTTGATTTGACTTTGGGCTTTTAAGATTAAATATATAAGAAATAAACATGTGATATTCTATTCCTAATGATTCGTTCGATTGGAATAGTCCTATGGAAGAAATGTAGTCATTCTGACGATCCGCGCCTGTCAACTCTCTCTCTCTCTCTCTCTCTCTCTCTCTCTCTCTCTCTCTCTCTCTCTCTCTCTCTCTCTCTCTCTCTCTCGAGAGAGAGAGAGAGAGAGAGAGAGAGAGCAACCTGAGTAGAACTTGAAATTTGATGATTTCCTTTGGTCCATGTACAGACCATTACAGAAAGGCTACTATTGTTTGATCAATTTCATTATTTTCATAAATATTGGAGAGCCCCGAGTGGTTATATCATCGGTCAGCGCAGATTCGATCCAAGCTGGAAGCTAAGTTGCTTTTTGTGAGAAAATTTGCCATTTTACTTGCGAAGGGAAGTGGTCTTTTTCCGGATAAATTGTAACCGGACTCTCTCCTCCACCATTAAAAACTGACTGCCACCATATAACTGCAAAATTGTTGAGTGTGGCGTAAAACACTTCAGAATTTTAACATACATGGTGTAATGATAAAATAACTGTAATTCTGAAATAAACCAATGTTAATTGCAAATAATGAAAGTAACTTACATGCTTCTTCCACACAACGTCCTAACGTTCATTCCAAATACGAGTACTAGACTGCTCTGATTAAATCAACTTCAAATGTTTGATAGAAGAGTTAATTTGTTGAGGATTTTAATTCTATTTTAGGCACATGGACCTCTTGAATTTCTTCACAAACTGAAACTTGTGGATTTTCCAGATCATGCGTTGCATCTGGTAAGTAATTAATAGATAGATCCATATTTTATTGACATATACGTTGCTTTAAAGTCGCATTCTGGCGAGTAATGCTCAACCTGTTCAACACACATAACAGCGAGCGCGCAGATATAATTGTAAACTATTAAAATGGCATTATCTGTGTTTTCAAAAATAAATCATTTCGTTTTGTTCTACTAAGACTGCTGTACAACAAAAAATAAGAGTTATCGACAGCCATAAACTTTCTTATATTCCTATGAATAATATGACAATAAGGTCGAGTCAGGTGCTGTATGCATATACCAATAGTAAGGTAGAATTATCATTTGCAAATGAATAATTTCCAAACGGGATTTTCAAGGAATTTTCACAAAATGTGTAGGAATTTAAGATTTTTTATGCCTATGTATATCTCTTTTTTGTTATTGCACACCAGTCCGAGCAGTATAAAAGACAGCTAATATCCCTTAAAATAATATGGCAATTAAGAGAAATCGAAAACGAATACCTGTTCAGGATATATATTCGAGAACCATCACGAAATGTACAAGTCTACATAAATCTTACTTAAGCTTTTATAAAACATTGTTGAAAAGGACATGCATGTGTTATGATTATTGCAATCTGTCTGAATAGACTGCGATATACTAGCCATAATGTTGATGACCTTGTGAAAATATCAATCGTGTGTTCGAACTTACCAGTGATCCGGCATGATGGTTATAATTTTCTCGTCCGAATCCACCTTCAGATCAGACCTCAAAGCTTTCTTTCGGCGTGTTCCTTTCAAAGAATCACCAAGGATCATTTGCATGCATTACTACTCTTCCCTGCGTTTTCTTTCAGAGTCACTCAAGTTTGAATGGTTTTTTTTCATTTTTCAGGTAATAGGTGTATATAATTACCATATATCACGAACCGAAGCAAATTTGAGCTTGCCAATGAAATTCCATTAATACGACGATTTCTTTTTAATTTCTTTTTTCCTTTCTCCTTTCCCTCTGTTAGAAAGGGATTTTTGTACAAAATGACACATATTACAATTATTTCATTTTTTTTTTTTATTATTATTATTTTTTTATAATTTTACTTAATCTTATTTGTACTTATTTAGAAAAATTGATGGTAATTCCTTTTTTTTCTTTCAGGTAAATATATTCGTTTCAAGGTTATCTGGTCCGCCACTAGGGATAAATGTGTATGGCATGTTTGTAATTGAAAATTCAACTTTTCTCATGGTACGTATACGTAATCGAAGAATGTTTTGAAAAATGACTGTGTCATATGCTATTTATCAGTCTGAGTTACTTCATTTACAAAGCTTAGAACGCTAACTGCTTTAGCGAGTAATTATTTCAAATTCAAATTGAGTAAAGATATTTACATGATTTTCATATCCAACGAGAACAAAGGTGGAGTAACAGTTTCTTAATTATGTACTAAAATTTCCCCCAAATTGTTCATATTTATCCTATCAGGATTGTTTTATGTGTCACGTGCGGACAACATGTGCATCCTAATATGTCAAAGCTGAAAGTCGCTACCCATGTGTTCCAGTGACCAGTGTTATAAGAAGAAGGTACAACCCGCTAGTTGTTAAAATTTATACAGGCGGGTGGAGTATTGTTAACCCTTTCTTGATGTAGACAAGTTTACAATTTAGGTAATACTGCAAGATACATATATATCGTGTGTTATATAAATCGGGTACATATGTAGCATGTGTTATATAATTCACTGATACTGCATTGCGACATTAAAACTACACAGGCAAGAGTTAATTTGCCCCCACTTGTTACTATACGAGTATCCAATAAGGAATAAAAAGCAATTCCCACGTGACCTGTCTCAATCTAAAAGTAGGTAAAATCATCCGTATGATGATCAAAGAGTTATAGTCAGCCAAGCCACCTTATTGGAACCGGAAAATATAAATCGGAGAAAAATAACAAAGAGGCTAATTACAACATCTTGCACCACAAGTATGTTAAGTATAATGAAGAAGTGAAGATAGATAATCGAAGCAAATTAGATGTAAGAACTGCGAATACCAAATGGGGTGGGAGCCCCTGTACGGAAGGAGTCGACGTCCCTTGTTTAGAAACTTTGTAAAGCATACATCTTAATCTAACTTTTACTATGGAAAAAGATCCCTATAAAATAGCGGTTTTAGACAACATGCTTATAAAAGAATGCAACAGATTAATCACAGATATTTAAAGAAATCCCACAGATACACTGTCGTATCTTCGATTTAAATGCCAACACCCAAAAATTTTCTTACACTTTACCAAGACGCATATGTACCATCGTATCATCAGCCCTTAGGAAAACATGCTTAGATGAATTAAGATACGCCTTAAAAGAATGAGGATATCCTTTGACTCTTATACACAAAGTGAGAGACCTAGCCGAATCTATTCCACTCTTAATGCTAAGACAACGAACGAAAATGATAACCAATCAGTAGCATTTATTAGGACTTTTAAGAAATGTAGTCTGGAAATCTTTAACGAAACCTATAAAAGTCTAGACAACCTACAAGTAAATGGAAAGCTAAATAGAATTTTATATGAACACAGAAATTATTAAAAGTAAACAACCTAAAACTATCAAACAATCACTACTAACTCATGCTCACTTTTCAAGTAGTGAACAATCTACCAACGGGGGTGTAGGTAAATGCAATAATGAAAGGTGCAAAGTATGTGACATCATTATCAAATGTCAAACATTCAAATTTAATCTAAAATTGTAATAGTAAAAACGTAATATATGTTATTTTATGTGAAGTTGAAAGGAAATATAATTAGATGTGCTCAATCACTTAACAACAGACTAGCTGTACACAGAGGCAATAAAACGTTACTGCATAATCGAAATTTATTTGTTTCTAAACATCTATTTCAGTGTAGTAAAGGTAATTTTTAAAATAACTATTCGAATAATACACTCAAAGAGTAAGATTTGATAAATACAAACCATTACTGAACAGAACCTAGCCTACACGTAATCATATGCAAAGGAGCAGCTTTCTTATCAGATTAACTAATTTTGTTTATTCTTAGCATTAAGCTTCATACATTAGTGGTATCTTATCTATTTCATCATACATGTATTTACTAAACCACTATGAGACTTTCGATAAATGTATGCAATACCTATTTTGGATGATCGTTGCCTGATGAACGTTTGTAACACGAAACACGCGACGCAATATAAGTAAATCGAAACTGTTTGGCGATGTGGTAATCTTTATATATATATATATATATATATATATATATATATATATATATATATATATATATATATATATATATATATATATATATATATATATATGAGCCAGCGGCTCAGAAAAGGGTCCTGAGGACATAACCAACGAAAAGCCAGGAAACAAGGAATTTCATCCGACGTAATTCATTTGAAGATTTTTTTACGCTAGACACAAAAACATTTGCTCTTGCCTGCACTAATTCTAATATATTTTGTAAGTCCAATGTATGTTCAAGTTTCTGAAAACAAAAATAACAAGTTTCCCAAAATTGTCCTAAAGAATCTTTTTTCAGCTACTCGCATATATATATATATATATATATATATATATATATATATATATATATATATATATATATATATATATATATATATATATATATATATATATATATATATATATATAAATATATATATTTCGGACGTACGACCGGCCTTCATTAGTCGCATTTCACGTTACATTCCGATATATTCCATACGAAATTTTAGATGCCAGTTGTTCATTCCTTTTATAATGTCATTATTTTGGTATAGATACCTTCTACGTTTTGACATCTAGGGGTAATTTAACTGCCATTCACCTGATGTGATATCTTGACTTCTGTAGCTTTAGAACTCTGATATATCTACGGGATATGCCTACATGACAGATCGTTTGACCCACAGACAAATATGAGACATGCAAATAACGTCATAATTAAAGTACTATTGATATATGTTTATATCCCTCCATTAATACCTTCTGTAAACATGTGAGTATTATTCGTCCATTTATCTGTGTAAATCGTACTAAAATGCTGCCACAGGCTATTAAGTTTCCTTGATATTTTTGTTAAATCTCCATTAAACGACGCATGTTATGTTGGGTAAGCATGCGCAATAGTTTAACAATTAATAATATAAATGTTACGAGTCTGTATATTTACATTTCTATTCGTATTCACTGTCCGCAATCTCGAAACTCTTGCACTCTAAAGTATAATCTCGAAACGTGTGTTAGCCACGCACTAGATGTTTTATTTGTCATGAGTACGACCTTTAATACAAAATGTGTTTAATCGAATGCACTCCTAGTATCAGAAAGCAAAATTCCTGAACATTGATATTGTATAAGAATGTTATACGAGAAATTAGTTAAGCAAATCAATTATGTCTGAATTTTTAGTCTGTTGGAATATGTATTTCTATATATCCAGACTGATTTATTTGGATAACATTTTTTGTTTTTGCAAGGGTGAATATAATGTATTTTCTCAGTCACTAAACAAATAAAAGTATTTTACATAAAGGGGATATAAAGTTTGCTTACCAAGAACATCTAAACTCATTTCTTTCCAAACATAAATGGGAATGTCAAAACCATACCTATATATCACACAGATAACTATTGGTATATTACATTCAATACTTTATTGATTGTTTCATCAACAGCTTATGACTGTATTTACATTTCTACTATGGGATTTATTGTTAATGTCTGATAAGCGTTTTCAGAGTAAAAACGCGTGACGCGATATAAGTAATTAAAAGTGGAAACTGTTATTTCAATAAAAAAAATTTTACCTTGGAATTTTGCATACATATATATATATATAAACATATCATAAACGTAATACCAAGATATAATGCTCAAAACAATAGTTTCTGCCAATTAGACTGCATCAGTTGATTTCCAAGTTTAAATAGATTTTCTAAAGAGAAAGTGGTATGATACAACGCCAAATAATAAATCTAAATTCATAACCAAATTCGTCTAAGAGTAACGATATATACGAATCTCGTTAGATCACAAATCAAATTAAATTAATTAAAATTTCGATTGTGTGAAAGTTAAATAGTAATAGTTGTTGTCGAATGGACTTCATATATATATATATATATATATATATATATATATATATATATATATATATATATATATATATATATATATATATATATATATATATATATATATATATATATATATTAATTTCTAATTAATTTTATATCTTACAGGTGTTTGGGACTCTTTTGACCTACGCTATAGTCGTTTTGCAACTTTCACCAGTTGACGAAAGCACGACATTAAAAATGAATTCTTCAAACTGCACGTGTTTGTAGACGCTAAATGAAACCAACAACACATGTGCAGTGTTAATTTCAACAGATGTTTACAAGACTGATATTCAATAGCGATAAAAACACAAGTATGCAACAGTTTTCATGTTAGATTGATAGCCTGGTTTGACATTCAGGTAGATATTCACTTACATGGACGGTGTTGGACAATTTACAATGATAAATGTCTTAATAAAGCGATTAAATGTGAACTATCCTTGCATATCATCTATCTAATATCCACTAATTTTATCTACAGATAAACTAATTGTTCTTGTTTTTTTACGTTTTAAATGGTAGTATTAATATTTAATCTTATGTTAAACCCTAACGGTACCAGTGTGTTATGGGAAATAAGTTGTTATCTCCGTTAAGTAAGCGATTCAAGATGGCGGATCCCATCGGACCAGGAATACAACTCCAGTACACAAACATCTGATACAAAATTCGACTGTTATATTTCAAACAAGGGTAAAATTAGGGATCTTTGATTTTTTTTTTTTTTTTTTTTTTTTTTTTGCGATATCTGTTTCAATAAATTACATTTTGAGATACCTGTTTCAGTTAATTACATTTTGAGATACCTGTTTCAGTTAATTACATTTTGAGATACCTGTTTCAGTTAATTACATTTTGAGATACCTGTTTCAGTTAATTACATTTTGAGATACCTGTTTCAGTTAATTACATTTTGAGATACCTGTTTCAGTTAATTACATTTTGAGATACCTGTTTCAGTTAATTACATTTTGAGATACCTGTTCGACTTGTTGAGTTGTCTGTACCAACTGTAACGAGTATTTGTTCCTCATGTGAACGACCAATAGGAATGCTTACTCCTCCATTGCACCTGATTCCACCACTGGATTTCCTGAGATTTGTGTTTGTCCAATATTCATCAGATATCTATATGTATCCTGGAAATCCTGGAGATTTATACTTTGGTGATATAAAAAGTCTCAGATACCAAGGTATAAATGATTAGGTACAAATCCGGTGAAAAATGGACAAACACGGACCTTTTGAAATCAAGAGGTGGATCAGGTGCCATGGAGGAGTAAGCATCCCCTGTCGACCGGTCACACCCGCCGTGAGTCCACAGTCAAATTAAAATGAAATACGTGTGGAACGAATCCTCGTCATAATTGGTGCAGAGGTCTCATTGTTATCCCGTAGAGAATCTAACGACAACTGTTAGAAAAAATAAAAATAATTATTTTGGTAAACACGACTTTTGCACCTTTAAATTCTTAATTAGTTTCCATTGTTATATCTAGTTTGGTTTTTTTTCTCTCTTTTGTTTTCAATCTGGTGTTGTTCATGGTTCTTTCAATTATGTGTGACTTTTGGTTTTATCGTGGAGTTGTATGTGATGAATCTCAATCTCTCTCTGTCTCTCTCTCTCTCTCTCTCTCTCTCTCTCTCTCTCTCTCTCTCTCTCTCTCTCTCTCTCTCTCTCTTTGGCAGTGAATGTGCAATGTATGTTGTCAGTAAGCACACAATGGTTACTAAACATGTCGCTTTTTCTCATAGTAAACATAGAAACTAAATCCAGAGTATAAGTTGCGCACGTGTACTGCGACATTAGTGTCTCATTTCACATTCTGTAGCAGATTTACTGCAAACACTAGAACCAATCGATCTCTTATTTATATTTACATATAAATATATTTCTACAATTCTATTTTCCTCACATTGCTGTAACTGTTGTTTCAGTTTCACAATGTATAGTCTATACGTTGTATCTATAGCATTTCTATTCTTCCAAAGTGTATCAACAACCTGTGACGAGAAGGGCCGATGTTCAAAGCATCTGCGTTACTTCAACGGGTGTGTGGAAAACAAATACTATAAATGCAACCAACATTTGAGAGATTTTTCGAAGTGTATTTATACAGACGTAGAGGAAACAAACGCACGCCTGAATCAGACGAATGTTATCGTGAAACGTCTTAAAAGGAAGCTTGATCAGCAAAGGATTACAAATGGCAAACTTCAAGCGATGACGACGAGATTAGACAGAAAATTGTACAAGACGGAGATTGATATTAAGATGATGTTGTCCAAGTATAACGTAATTCAAAGCAGATTGGATAATTTTGGTTGTAAGTATAATTATGGTATCAGTTTTTTCTCTTTTATTTTGTTTGTTTGTTCACTTTATTTTTCACTACCAAATAGTAAGTTTCTAGTTTTCTGTTTTGTTCAACACTGGACAATTTTGCAGTCATATGGTGGAGTTTTTAATTGTATAAGGGAGGACCAGTATTAAAGCAGTCGGGAAGAGACCGCTGAACATTAGCAAGAAAACTGGCAAACCTTCTCACAAAGTCAGCTCATATTCCAGCTAGGATCAAACCTACACTGATCGGAAGTGAGGGACGTCATGATTCAAAGCACGATGCTCTAACCAGTTGACCATGGAGGTTTTGCCAGTTACTGGTAGGTACAGTGACATTCAGTTATGTGAATTTTAATGTCCTTCAGATTGAAGATGAAGATTAGATTGTCTGTTTTTCCGGTTGACTATTTGCAACATTTTGGTTTATAGAAATAATTAAATGACATTATTTTACTCCTGATTTGTGTTCTTTATAGGACTATCAATGACATCTCTAATGACTTTGATTATGGTAAATATTTGCCAGGGTCATGTGACTTTAAAAGTTCGTGTGGATTTAATTTCGCTATAATTGCTGTAAAAGAAAATACCGCCAAAGTAAATAACCGTGAATATTATACCTTATACTTATAAAATATCGGAAATTTAAATACGCGACCTTTCAAAATTATAAATGTTTTTACCAATGAAAATTTATTCATATAAATATAAATATCATAAATATTATACCAAAGTTATAATGCCCAAGACGATCGTTTCTGTCAGTTAGATTTCATCAGTTGAGCTCCAATTTAAAATGTATTAGTGTTTACTAAAGAGGAAGGAGTATCACACAAGGCCAAATAATCAATGTAAAAGTATAGTCGAAATCCGTCTATATATATATAACCAGACATCGTATACACGAATTACAAAATGTTTAAAAGCTTTACTTCAATACTTTATGTATACAATGCACACGTGAAACAATCATTACACAATGGAGCAATGCATGCGGCCATTAACTGAATTGAAAACAAGACAGTTAACTCCTATTACACGTATGCACGAAAAATAATACCTTTCAATGAATTCATTTCAGTAAAACGCGAATTTTTTTCCCCGTATGTGAAATTTAACAACTATACAGTACGGTAGTGTTTCTCAAACACCTCACATCAACGCAGTCATCAATGACCTGGCTGTCATGTTTGCTTATAATCACATGCCAGTGTTAGTTTTGAGGTTTTTGAAGGATTGTCCTAGGATATATGACGTGCTGTTGAGGTCCATGGAAGTCGAGGTGGGTTGGGTTCAAATTCTAGAAAGGTCTATTTCCGTTGAAGGTTATTCCCAAAATTATTAAATGTTTTGTTGGGTACAATAATCTCCTCAAGGAAAAGCCTTCAATTGCCACTGTAAATCGACACGAGACTAGCGCCAAAACTATAATATATATATATATATATATATATATATATATATATATATATATATATATATATATATATATATATATATATATATATATATATATAAACCCACATTAGTTTTTATTTATTGAGTCAATTGAGATACGTATGCGTGTTTTGCGTGTTTTGCGTTACAAACGCTCAACAGGTTATGGTCATCAACAAAAATGTATTGAATATATATCATGAATCTCATAGTGGTCAAGTAAATACATAATACATGTATAAGCAATTGATGCTCACATACTGAACCACAGAGTAGCTCTACATAAAAGCATGTAATGTTACCGCATAATCGAAATTTATTGGTTTCTGAACATATACAAGATACAAGATACAACAGAATCAAGCACACACGCTTCATACTTAGACATTTTTCCTAATATAAACTCAGACGGGAAATTAGCAACTAAGCTATACGACAAACGCGACGATTTCGTAAATCGTAAATTTTCCACTTTTAAGTAGTAATATCCCTCCGTCACCCGCATATGGAGTTTATATTTCACAAATGATCCGATATACCAGGGAGTTTGCAACATATGAAGATTTCATATACAGAGGTAAACTACTCACTGACAAATTATTGACACAGGGATATCGAAAACCGCGTTTAATGTCAAAGTTCCGCAAATTTTACGGTCGGTATAGTAGTCTTTATTTGCGACTACTCTGTTTCACTAAGTGAAATGTTGAGTTGTCTTTTCGTTGGATGTTGTTGAGACGTCTGTACCAATTGTGACGAGGATACACTCCTCACGTGTTTCATTGGACTTGACTGTGGGCTCACGGTGGGTGTGACCGGTCGACAGGGGATGCTTACTCCTCCATGGCACCTGATCCCATCTCTTGGTTTCCAGAGGTCCATGTTTGTCCATTTTTACCGGATTTGTATCTATTTCCTGGACATTCTATTGTTTTATACTTTGGTATCTGAAATTTTTTTTACATTCAATACATTTTGTTGATGATCATTGCCTGATGAGTGATTGTAATGCGAAACACGTGTCGAAATGTACTTTAATAACAACTATAAATATACGTGTGAAATTTTCTTTCGGTTTCAATATCAGCATCTTAACTATCGTTGGTTTTTGGCACCTGTACTCCGTTTTCGACGGTAAACGTGCTCTGAGTGGTTAAAGCATCGTGCTTTGAACCAAGAAATCTCTCACTTCCGGTCAGCGCAGGTTCGAGCACCACTGGAACCTAAGCTGACATTTGTAAGAAAGTTTGCCATTTCACTTGCGGAAGGACGGTGGTCTCTTGCCGAGTACATTACAACCGGGTTCACCCCTCCTACATCCACCGCAACAATATAACTGAAAAATCGTTCAGCGTGGCGTAAAACACACTATTCAAAATCAAATTTGACGGTAAACAGTATTTATGGCTGACCATAGTATTATCTACCATCAATTCATGATTGTTATATCCTTTCCAAAAATTACTAATAACTTATCATGATATAATTTTTACATGTCATATGTATGTTCATTATGTTCATTATGTTCATTATATCGCAGACACTCGTGGAATTTTCGGGAAGCTTCTCCTGTGTTTGCCCTGTAAACCCCGCATATACTGCATTTAGAAAAAAACCTCACTGATTCATTTAGCCTGCATATAGCCACGCCACTGGTATATGAAACTATAGAGGTTGCAAATGTGACCTAGTTTCATCAGAATGAATTGCGACTTTAAAGGGGCATTAACTGTGATTTTATCAAAAGAATTGTTTTCTTCTTTTACTACTTAGATTGGTGTGGAATAGCAAACAAGAGGTATACTCAGGTATAGAAATTCTTAAGTCCCTGTATATTTTGTGAAAATTGCTTGAGAAACACAGGTTCGGTAATTGATTAACTCAGCCTTACTGTTTGTATATGAATACACTGGACCTTACATTTTTTTTTCACCACATATATAGGGATGTAGGATTTGTGTTCCTGTGTATGGCTCTTGGCTGTAATTGTACATCAGGTAGAAATAAAATCGAAATAATTTGATAGGGCAAACACAGTTATGCCCCTTTAAATTTCAATGCCGATATTCAACTCTTGGAGAGATGGATTTTTATGATGCAACAAATTAAAATAGCTTCTATTGTAACCATCCACCAAAAACAAACAAAAGTGTACAAGTATAATAATCTTCGAATGTAATATGATATACGAAAATCTAAACTAATATTTTTGTCATTTAGGCCAGACAGGAGAGTTTAGTTTTTATCGTTTTCCAAAAGTTCCTCCATACCCATTAGAGAAGCGATTTAAATTTTCTCCAGCATTCGAAAAAACACCAGTCGTTCTGGTTACAGTCCGACAAACTGATGCTTCTGCAAAACAAAACCTGCATTTCCAGTTGAGAGGGACCGATGTTAAAAAGGATGGCTTCCTTCTCCGAGTTACAAATCCTGGCAAGGGACTTTATGGTGCGGTCGCCGTGTGGATGGCTTGTCCAAGATCTTAAAATACTTGGAATGCAGTACAGTTTTCAATCAACAGTTACACACTGATTTTCTGAAATTTGAGAGACCCATTCTCCTTTATTTATTTAATCTTTTCTTTTCTTTTTCTTTTTTATTTTTTCCTTTTCTTTTCTTATTTTTTTTTTCTCTTTTTTTTCTTTTTCTTTTTTTTTATCTTTTTATTGTACAATTGTTGTAACGGAGGTTACATTTTTTCACTGGATTTCATATATTGGGCCTAGGTTAATATATGATACAAATGTATATGACATTTATGATTTGTCGCACGAATAAAATACTATGCAGTCTTCATTTTTTTATTTTTGTTTTCTTTTTTTATATCATATAACATTTACAGAATGTTTGAGTCGAACTACAAATGATATATGTACAATGATACATTAGAGTATCGCGTAAAAGTCAATGAAATAAAAACTCATCTGAGAATACACACAAATACAATAGATATTTCTACACCTTTTTATGGTAATAACAACCTATTATGGGTTTACTTTGACTTTTCATCGACGGCTATCCTGTTAGCAGTGAAGAGGTCATGGAGGTTACATTTGTAAAATATAGTCCTAACTTAAGAATTCAACTTTTACAGAAAAGTCAAACATTTTGGTGTAAAGGAAATTAAATCTAGTTTGAATATTCATTGAATGAAATACCACATAATTCTACCAGCGATATATAAAGCTAATAATATTAGCTTTCTATATCGCTTATTCTAGGGCCTTTCGAAATTATACAGTACGACTTGTAGTCAGGTTAAACAAAACGTCATCGATCTATTTATAGATATGGAATTCCACTATATAAGATCCCAGTGATGTTGAGCCTGCCTTGCAGTATCACTCCGCCATTCATCATATTGATATTGACAGCTACAAGCATACAGCGATTGTAAATAGAAATAATGACATATCGCCGGTACCAAAGCTAAATCAATTTCAATTGAACTCTCAAGTCAAGAACATGAATGTTTTCTAGTTCACGGGAAAATGAAAATACAAGCAGAATAGAGGGTATAGCATCGATTAGGAGGTGCTTGTTATGCAAATAGCGCGTGAAATTCATTAGAATAAGTTACTGTCCAGTTTTAAAACTATCAAATTAACGTGTATGTCGACTACCTGCTATACATAACCTGCCTTAATGAGATTCCCAGTGCATATTTCCTTTATTTATACACCCTATATGGTGATCATATCACGCCGGGAAATTTTGCGATGATAAAATAAATGACGATGAAGATTTCGTAAAGTAATAAAGATGATTTTAATTTTGAACTGATGGTAGGTGGATTCAGGAAATTCCTAAATCGCACCCGTGTTTCCATACAAAGATCTAAATCCTAACTAACTAAAATACAAAATGTACATAATATATATAGCACTATATAAGTCACTAATTGTGTGTAATTGTTCCTTAATCCCTTTAGCAAATAAACTAAGTATTCTCACCTGTCCAGCGTGTGGTGACAGGTGACACTAATTGTCGCTCTATTGAAGATATTTAACGTGTTGTTTCAAATATAACAGTCACAATAGATAGTAATTGAATTTCTCGCTTTGAAATGTAACAATGGAAAAATAAGATTACAAACGTCTGTGATTTATACACATAAATGAAATTAATTCTATATAAAACGTCCAAATATCACAAAATATAATTTTCTGTCTAAAATGTCAATTTATCACGGTGATAATCACATGCCTTACATGACCAGCGACTGCTCAACTTCAGTGGACTGTCACTTGTATACTATATATATATATATATATATATATATATATATATATATATATATATATATATATATATATATATATATATATATATATATATATATATATTGATATCGCAAAGGGAGGTAACTCGAACATTGAATGTTAGAATTCCCTGTTCTCGTTTCCGCGGAAGATGGGGGAAATCGCCATATTCATTGTCAGGTGTTTAAACAAAAAAATTATCACAACTTTTGAAGTTAATCAGGATTCGATTGGAATGTATAAACCTAAACTTTTTGTGTAATCGGTCTGTTGATGAATAATGGATTTCAAAAAGAAACGATGTCTTCAACAAAAAACAAAGTTTTATCCATTGCCGAAAGCATTGATGTCTATCCGAATTATGTTTGTGAAAAATGTTTTCTTTAACAATAAACATTAGGTAAACTGTCTTTTTCACCCCGTACAGTTATTTATATTAATTAATACAAGATAGAGAATGTTGTTTGGTTGTTTATTTTGTCTAGGCAGAGTATATGTTCATGTACCACGGTAATAGTCCTAAATAGGATTGTTACGTTCGATAATACAAGCCATAAATTTTGTTTTTAATCACAGCCATTTTTCGCTATGAAAAAAATTATTTGACCTGTTCACAATGTTATGTTTGGTTTAAATTAATGTCATGTTTGGTTTAAATTTAAGTAGGTCTCATAAATGCTCACGTTTTATTTTGAAATGAGTGTTAACGCACGGCAGACAATATATTCTGTTTAAAGTTGGTGCGGAAGATACAACAAATAAAATTTAGAATGTTAATTTTGAATTTATTTGGAGGCTGGAAAGGGAATTTTTTTTTTCTAGATCTACATTAATTTTATTTCATTTCATTTCATATGTGTTAGATAGAAGTAGTTTGAATCCCACGACTATTATGTCAAAATAACAACCCATTTCAGTACATTCAGTACTTTGATTAAATATTTAGAATCATTTAACACTTAATTAAAAAAAAACTCAACTTCACAAAAATGTGAACGCCATATCACCAGAAGTCTACCTGCACTATTTTCATACGGAAGCCTAGAAGACGGGTTACGCACTGCAGCGAAAAAAACAAAAGATAATGGTTCGCTGAATCCAATTACACATTACAATAGCGAAAGAAATGTAAAACAAGAAAATTATCATAACTGCACAAAGATGAAATTAATTGAAAACTTTATATTGTTGATATTTGGGCAATTCTCTAGACCTATATTTTTAAGCGGAGTGATATTTTTTTTATAATTCTAAACTCAGATAATTGCATATTAAAGTGCAATTTGAAAATTTTAATCGCTGATGTTGAATTTTTGTTGATAATGTTTACATTATATTTGTAAATTTTCCGTCACTGTAATGTGTAATAACTCTTACTGAAAATGTGCTTTGACTATGTTTCTGTAGAGACCGTACGACAACACAACATAACCGAGTTGACCATGCATCAAGGTGTTATTTCTTCGCTCTATACCCACAATTTGTTTTATTGAATGCAAAAATGAAGAAGTACCGATTGATAATCGAAACTTAAGTCCATTAGAGAACGACAAACTAGATGTGTAAATGGTTTCAACATGAAGAACAATTGCGAAACCCAAAAAGGATGGGACCAGGTGTCCGGAAGGAGTCAGCATGCCAAGCTGGCATGCCACATCTGTCGCAAATGTTCCATAGAAACATTTCTAGTTCGGTGAAAAGGTCAAGTTCGGTGAAAAGTACGATTGAATCTAAATAATTATTAAGAGAATGTCATCAGATATCAAGCATTTTGTCAAAAATATGGAAAGTAGCGAAATCATAGATTTAAGTGAAAACCACATAAAACAGTTCATATTGATTACCTTTAATGAATTTTAAACCATTCTTAATTTATCATTTACAGAACAAAAATAAAAATTGATGACTAGATTTTTATAGTTACCTGATTCAAGATTAAAGCTGATAAAAATTTGGCCTTTTTTGAGGTCTCAGTTTTCAATCTTTCCTCTTCTTTATCCATCATCTGTAATAAAAGCATACAAACAAATGGATACCGTGGCATTAGTAAGCTAGAAAAAAATGAGTTTTCAAAATAAATGACTGTTTTTGATAAGGAATAAGACTGTTGATGCAAAAAAATAAAAAAAAACAATCAAAATTCGGGAAAAGGTATAACTCTAACTTGCATATATAAATATCCCTTTTATACCCATATACAAATCTGGTGGGCAATGGGTAAACACGAACCTCTGGAAATTGAGACGTGTGAATAGGTGCCATGGAGGAGTACATTTTGATTATCGTATGGATGACTCTATTTACTTTTGGGGTATGTCAATCTTCACAGGAAAAACTGAATGACCACTCTTTTTGGTATCATTTTGATGTCGTTATGCTTTATTACATAAAAATTAAACTTGGCCAGGTCAAGAAAGGGTTCACAAGATTCCATCCCACCAAGTTATTTGGATTTTACTATAGCTTGTCCAGATCCGTGATATCGTGTATAGGAACAAATACTGTCTTCCGGAAAATCCTAAGGGAAGACTGGGGTACATGGTTACATCAACCGTGTCCTAACAATGTAGTAATGTAACCTACATGTATAAGACTAGTTAAAATATGGTAATTATTATTATTATTATTATTATTTTACCCAGACCCTAGAATCCATATACGCTATGGTGTCATGGCCACTGATACCTGGAATGCCATTTAATATATGTATTCGGTTCGGACAGTTTATGAGGAAAATTTCCAGAATAGCGTCCTGCCGGGTTGGAAAGTTGATGTTCTGACTCAGCCCCTGGTCGAATTAAGTACTGATAAATGACGTACATTGGTGTCTCCTCCTATCCAAATGGCAGAAGACTTGTATTTGTTGACCAATTTTCGAATGTCACTTCATAAGCTAAAGTGTGTTACGATTTTGTACCCTGGCCCATTACAGAAATCTCAGATACCAAAGTCTCCAGGATGTCCAGGATACATACACAAATCTGGTGAACACTGGACAAACACTGACCTCTGGAAATCCAAAGATGGGATCAGTTGCCGGGAAGAAAAAAGCATCCCCTGTCGACGGTCACACCCGCCATGAGTCAATAGTCGAATGAAATACTAGTAAGTAATTAACAAAATCTCGTCACAATTGGTACAAACGACTCAACAACCGCTATTCAACAGGCAACTCAACATTTCATTTAGTCCGCTAGTAAGTATGTGTTTCCCAGAGAAGGCTTCTATGCTGCTGATGAAATAATACTTTCATTGCTACCATCAACTCCCCCATAGTCATCGTCCCTGTTCTTTTGGTAGGCCTCTTATCCTTATGGGATTACCTCGATCTTGATTACTAATAGATGGATTAAACCAAGTTTCACACCCTAGTACAATATCTGGTTTGCTTGTTTCGGACAGTTTCTCGACAGTCTCCCTCTGACCTCAAATTCTCTGAAATTTTAATTTTATTCTGGACTCGCGGCGGATGTGACCGATCAACAACCCGGACGCTTACTCCTCAATGGCACCTGATCCCACCACTAGATTTCCAGAGGTCTGCGTTTGTTCAATGTTTTCCAGATCTGAACATAAATGAGTTCTCAAAAAATGAATTTCACTATCTAATCTTAGTAATTATGCATCTGTTTGATTTGTACTCTACATTCGATAGATACCCAAAAGAGACGAAAAATGCACATTTAACCCAGGGAATGTGGGCCTAATTTCGATAATATCTTCGTTAGTTTACATTCATAAATTCCAATGGTTTTATTTTGGTGTTTATGAGTCACGTCATAGATTATTTTTGTAATAAACATCGTAATGACGTCTCTAGATTTTTACTCGCACAAAAATAATGTTATTCTCCTGAAATAAAAAAATATATTGCAATAGAATTTCTACTGAACATGTATGAGTACCAAAACCTCACATTCCAGTGTGAATCAAGTTTTGTTAAAATTGGATAAATTAATTCTAAATGAGTTATTGAAAAAAAAAAACGTGAGTTCTCTAAGATTTATGGTGATAATAAATTTTGCAAAGTAATTTATGTCATACACCTAGCCTGGGATTCTGGCTCACTGATGCCCTATGGACGGAGTAAGATTGGACCAGGAACCCAGGCTAGCCATACTCCTAGACATCCTAAAGTTTAACACTGTGTATCTGTGATTATTTCTCTACCTACTACCTTCTAGTGCTTCTAGCGCTTTCACAAATCGGGTTCGGAATACCTCGCTCTTCACCTCTTAATATACAAACGAACGAAAGGGAACGGGCGTAAGACTAAGACTTCATATCATCAAAGTACTGTGCAGTGTATTTCACGGATAATTTGACATGGCTCATACTTCATCCTGTTGTACTTTTAGCATGATCTTGTAGATTATATAACGTGTCACTTGGCGAAGGAGTTTCGAGAAACTATTTGTGGTAGACACTTGACTGACTATAATTTGTCACCATGGCCTTGGGCTTGGGCTTGGGCCCGTTTTACGAAAGGTCCAAAGTCCTAAATCCCAACTTTTAGTCCTAACTACCCTGGCAATGCATCGGTAATTGGTCAGTTCCATGACAATTAGGACAAAGACTTAGGACCTTTCATAAAACGGGCCCGAGTCGTCCTTGCCCTTGACATACTACACGTTTACAAATAGGTTCTGTAAATTTTATATTTAGATTACACACACTGTATTTAGTGCATAGGCGTCGGAACCGGGGGGGGTTTCAAAGATAGACATAGGTGTTGAAAATTGGGGCGTGTGTGTGTGTTTTAAGTTGGTTTGCCCCCCCCCCCTCTTTCAATTTGCTTCCGACGCCTATGTAGTGTATGTTTTCATGCATACGTTTATGTTTAATGTGTCTGTAATCAAATTCATGATAATGACACGGTCATAATGATAAGTGACTGGCAAACTCCAACTGGAATAATACCAGATGGTTTAATGACCCGAAATGACCCATATGTCACTGCAAGTTTTGGGGTATCTGGTGAATTCGTACCCTAACCAACAGGAACCCATACCCAAGTCAACTTGTACCCAAAAGGTCAAGTTGTAACCAAATCGGAGATGTCAACTCTTACCCAAGGAATACATTGAGAAATCCAAGTTGTACCCACATCGGAGAAGTCAACTCGTGCCAAAAATGGGTCAACTTGTACCCAAGAAAGTTTATGAAATAAAGTTTTTACCGTTATCGGAGAAGTCAACTCGTTCCTTGGAAAAAAATCATGAAATGAGTCCCTGAGAAAGTTCAAAAAGTGTAACTAAGTTTTACCATAATCAAAGAAGTAAACTCATACCCAAGACAAATTTGCAAACAGAATGAAGTTGTGAAAGAAAAAATGTATAATTTTTTAAATCTGTATAAATATGACGATTATTAATGAAGATTTTACAAATAAGATTTTATGTAATTATGCTTTCAGTTTCAGAGAAAGAGACAACATAATAACCATTGAAATACACCATGTCCTTAGCAGGTGAGAGCAGTAATGTCTCTATTTTTCAATTTCAATGTTATTTTGTTGTAAATCTTTTGAAAAAGAATCTACAAATGTAGCTCTCCCTTAGAAATTGATTTGTAAGTTTACCTTGCAAAAGATTTGTTTCAGTGGTATTTTAAGCCAAACCTTACAATTTTTCAGTTATATTTTGTTTCTCTCTCTCTCTTTTTTTTTTTTTTTTGTTGATGTACATTTGTATATCAATCTAAATAGTAAAAAAGGAAAGAAAAAAAAAAAAAGGAAACATTTTTTAGGAAACACAATTAGTGCCTCTTTAAGGATAACATTTGGCAACATGTGCCACAGAAACGCGACTTTAAAATGACTTCAAGCTCTCTAGGGTGATGATGATTTTTAATCACATCTTTTTTTCTTTGCTGCCGTGAAGATTATCCATATGATGAGGACAAGTTTCAAGTTACGGATGAAGTAAAAAAATCCTTTGATGACGAGGGTTACATTCTGGTCAGGTGTGTGACTGAAATAACCTCAATTTTTATAATTATCGTCGAAATCTGTTCATGCAGAAACATTCTTTCATTGACAATTCTACACTATATGTACATTTACATGCATGTCTATCTGTTAAATCCTGGGTCCATCCTTCCATCCGTATGTCAATATATTCATCAATCAACATGTATGTCTGTCCATTCATCAATCCATTTATCAAGCCACACATTTGTTATTCCATTAATCAATCCATTTATCAAGCCACACATTTGTTATTCCATTAATTAATCCATTTATCAATCCACACATATGTCTGTCCATTCATCAATCCATTTATCAATCCACACGTATGTTTGTCCATTAATCAATCCATTTATCAATCCACACATATGTCTGTCCATTAATCAATCCATTTATCAAGCCACACATTTGTCTGTCCAGTAATCAATTCTCAAATTCCTCAATCCATTCATCAATCTTCAGATTTGTCAATCCATGTATTAGTCAATTTATCTTTTCATCTATCATTCCATCCATCGTTCCATCTATCCATCCATCTGCCAGCTGGCTACCAATCCTTCCATCATTCTTTCAAACCATCAGTCAATTTATGTATCAATCCATCCATCCATCCCTCTTTCCAGTCATCTGTTTATCAATCCATTCAAATGCATGTGGTTAAAATACATCAAATGAATCATTATTTCATAACGTTTTATTATTTTTTTTAAATTGTATAAAGTTATGCTTTGTAAGATTTTTGTTTGTTTGTTTATTGCTGTTAATGCCACTTTCAACAGTATTTCAGTCATATCATGGCTGCATCAAGCTGACACAGACTTCTTATAACATGCCAAACCTGTCCTTGACTTCCTGAAAATATTTATCATTTAAGGGGCATTAGCTGTGTTTACCAAAATATTGTTTCAATTTTTATGGGTTATTATGTAATAACAACCTATTATGGGTTTACTCGGACTTTTCATCAAGGGCTATCCTGAATTCAGTTTTTACAGAAAAGTCAAATATTTTGGTGTAAATGAAATTAAATCTAGTTTGAATAATCATTAAATGAAATACCATATAATTCTAGTTACTTCTGCCTTTCGAAATTATACAATATGAATTGTAGTTAGTTTCAACAAAATGTCTTCGATCTATTTATAAATATGGAATTCCACTATATAAGATTCCAGTGATATAGAGTCTGCCTTGAGAAACTGCAGTATTACTCCGCCATTCATCATATTGATATTGACAGCTACAAGCATACAGCGATTGTAAATAGAAATACTTACATATCGCTGATACCAACATGAAGCTAAATCAATTTCTATTGAACTCTCAAGAATATGTATGTTTTCTAATCCATGGAAAAAAGAAACTAAAAGCAGAATAGAGGGTATAGCATCGAGTAGGAGGTGCTTGTTATGCAAATATCACATGAAATTCATTATGAATATGTTCTGTCCATTTTGAAAACTATCAAATTAATGTGTTTGTCAACTAATCGCTATACATAACATGCCTTATTGAGATTCCCTGTGCATATTTTCTTTATTCCTACACCCTATATGATGATCACATGCCTTACATTACCAGCGACTGCTCAATTTCAGTGGACAGTCACTTGCATACTGTGTGTATTGATATCGGAAAGGGTGTAACTCGAACATTGAATGTTACAATTTCCTGTTCTCAAAGTTGAGGAATATTGCCATGTCCATTGTCAGGTGTTTACACAACAATTATCACAACTTTTGAAGTTAATCACGATTAGATTGGGATGTATAAACCTAAACTTTTTGTAATCGGTCTGTTCATAATGGATTTCAAACAGAAACGATGTCTGAAACAAAGTTTTGTCCATTGCCGAAAGCGTTGATGTCTATAAGTGAAATTTTTGCTACATCTTGAATTTAGGCCCAAATTTTGTGGATGAAAAATTATTTCTTTAACAATAAATATTGGGTAAAATGTCTTTTTTTAACCCGTACAGTTATTTATATTAATTAATACAAGATAGAGAATGTTGTTTGGTTGTTTATTTAGTCTAGGCAGAGTATATATTCATGTACCACAGCAATAGCCCTAATTAGGTTTGTTTACGTTCGATATTACAAGCCCTATTTCGCTATGAAAAAATTTATTTTACCTGTTCACAGTGTCCTGTTTGGTTTAGATTGAAGTAGGCTCCATAAATGCTCACGTTTTATTTTGAAATTAATGTTAATGCACGACAGACAATAGATTCTGTTTAAAGTTGGTGCAGAAGATACAACAAATAAAATTTAGAATGTTAATTTTGAATTTATTTAGAGGCTGGAAATTCGAGTTTTCTTTTGTTTTTAGATCTACATTAAATTGATTTATTTTCATTTTATGTATGTTAGATAGAAGTACTTTGAATGCCATGGCTATTTTGCCAAAATGACAACCCATTTCGGTACCTTGTGCAGTACTTTGATTTCTACTTTTACTACTTGTAGGTAATGTACCATAAAAAAAAGATCTTTACACAGGCATAAAAAATCTGATATTCCTATAACATTATCACCTATATATTTTGTTAAAGTAAGATCAGGCCCAGTGTGGTATTTATATACATGTACAAAGAGTGAGGTTGAGTTAATCAGTTGCAAATGAAAAAGTGCCAAACATGAGTTTCTTAAGCAATTTTCACAAAATATTTAAGAATTTAAGAATTTTTATGCCTGTGAATCTCTCGTTTTTGTTATTATTTATCAATCTAAGGTGTTAAAAAGGAAAAATTAACTTTAAAGGTTTCATCATGACATAATTTCAGAGGTTTACTTAGCCCAGAAGAACTAAAGAAAGTAAAAGATGTGTTGGAGAGCACAGATTTGGTACCAAAATATGGATATGGGGTAAATACATGTATTTTGGCATGGAAATACTGCCGAGTACACATGACAATTTGCCTACCACATGACAATTTAACTTTACACAACTCAATTTGACCCTACACATGACAGTTTGTCCCTACACATGACAATTTCACCCAACACATGATTATTTCACCCTACACAACTCAATTTTACCTTACACATGACAATTTGGCCCTACACAGGTCAATTTGATCCAACACATGACAATTTGACCCTACACAACTCAGTTTGATCTTACACATGACAATTTGACCTTACACATAAAATTTTGAACCTACACATGACAATTTTACCCAACACATCACAACTTGACCCTACTTAATTCAATTTGACCTAACACATAATAATTTGACCTTACACATGATGATTTGACCTTTCACAACTCAATTTAACCCTATACTTGACAGTTTGACCTTGCACGTGATAATTTGACCCTTAATACCTCAATTTGACACTGCATGTGACAATTTTACCCTACACATGACAGTTTGACCTTACACATGATAATTTGACCCTTCACAAATCAATATGACATAACACATGACATTTTTACCTACACATGACAGTGTGACCCTACACATGATAAATTGACCTTACACATCAATTTTGTACTTACACATGACAATTTGACCCTATATATGATAATTTTACCCTACACATGACAGTTTGACCTTACACATAAGAATTTGACCCTACACATGACAATTCGACCCTTCACATGACTTTGGCCTTACACATGACAATTTGACACTACATTACACTTGACAATTTTACCCTGCACATGACATTTTGACCTTACACATTACAGTTTGAACCTGCACATGACAATTTGACCTGACAATTTGGCACTTTGACCTGATCATCTGGGAAGCACCATCTTTTAAATGCAATTTATTGATAACATCAAATTGTAGGAAAACAACATTTTGTTTGCCTAATTAAAAAAACTTTGCATTTTGGATATTTAAAAGTTCCCATAGCATTAGATCCACCTTTTATTTCTTCTATACAGATACCTGATACATCTGGCAGAATGCCAAAAATGGTTCTGTGGCGAGCTCCTGGATCCGATGTTACTGGGATGGTTTGTCGATGTGAAAAGATTGTTACTACATCAGAAAAGGTAATTCATTGAAAACAGATCAAAATCATACTCAAATGTGTTACCATGACAACTTGGAATTTAATTTATGAAAAATAAAGAAATAGATATATTTTAAACAGAAATTTGAAATGTGATAAATTGCTGTACTTGCCTTTCACTACAAATCTTAATCTTTGTGTTTGAGTTATCCCCCCTACACACATCATATCCACATGTGTTTGAGTTATCCCCCCTACACACATCATATCCACATGTGTTTGAGTTATCCCCCTACACACATCATATCCACATGTGTTTGAGTTATCCCCCCTACACACATCATATCCACATGTTCATGGGAACAGGAATGTGTATTTATTTGGACTTTGTTAATTTATCATTACTAGCAATATAACTCAATGCTGTTGATGTAACTTTGCTATTTTTGGAAAAATATGTATACATCTAATCTGAAGTAGGTAAAACCTAAACAAATTTTTCCCAAAAGAAAAATAAAAAAATCAATACACATTCCTGTCCTCAAGTACCTGTAACCATAAGAAGCTAATGCATTTCAATGTTATAAACAGAAGTAATATTCATATATGATATACTCCCTAAATACTAAATATAGCAATTTTGTATATATGATAAATTATTGATATTTGCCATCCATATAGGTAGGGGGTATGATAACTATAATCCATACTGCCTGCATCATAACCAAGTTTTAGTTATATCACTCGTTTAAAAAATACGCTTTAAATTGTTGTCTGCAATCAAAGTTCTAAAGTTTCTAGCAAAAGTAGGATTATGGTACTGAACTATATCATAAAGAAAGAAAATAAAAGGGTCGCTGAAATAGTTGATATGATGACACAGAAAAAATGTTGATGAAATGAAATCACAAACACTCAGAGAGAAAAAGTTGTTTTGATAACGGTAGTCAAGTTTTTTTTTCCTTGAGTACATGGTAAAAGTTAATAACATGACCTCTGGACCCTCAGGCACGGAAGTCTTAGTTGATAAGGGATATGATATGAAGATGGTCATATAATTATCTAAATTTACAATACTTACCATTGCTAATATCTAAACCTTCTTGTTAGAGTTATCTCCCCCTTATAATTACTAGCTGACATAAGTTCTAGTATTCTAAATTTTTAATACAGAGTAACCTCCCATTTGCAAGAGTTGTCTTTCTTTAGAGCAGATATTTTGTATTGAACAAATTGACAAAAAATACTTTTTACTTTTGCTTTTAAATTTGGAAAGCCTGATGAACCCAGTATAACTTAGAAAACATGAAAAATTAACATATGAGGTAAATAAATTTTACCTAGGCCTTTAAGGTGTATAAGGATTTCTTTTAGGAGAAAAACAAAAAATTGCCCACATACATCTTTACAAGATAACTGTTATAAAGAGGAGATAACTCAGCAAATGGGAGATAAAACCTGTAATCTGCAAGTATGGAATCATCAGGGGGGGATAGTTTCTATAATTACACAGGTCATGGTGTTATGTGTCTGTCTTTGCAGCTCTTGGGAGGAGAAGTGTATCACTACAGCTCCAAATTAATGATGAAGGAACCACTCATAGGTGGAAGACAGGAGTGGCACCAGGATTATGGGTAATACTTCATATTATGTATTGTTATAAGTGAAAAAAATTGACTTTTTATCTAGGTTCAATGCCAAAAACAATAGTCTTCAACTATAGTATAACACTATTATACACAGATATATACACATACAGACACCTAGACACATGTATACATAGATATATACACATACAGAGACACATAGAAATATGTATACACACAGAGACACACATATATACATAGATACACATGTATATGCAGAGATATACATACAGAGACATGTAAACACAGAGATATATAGATACAGAGACATGTATACACAGAGATATACATACAGAGACATGTAAACACAGATGACATGTATACACAGAGATATACATACAGAGACATGTAAACACAGAGATATATAGATACAGAGACATGTAAACACAGATATATAGATACAGAGACATGTATACACAGAGATATACATACAGAGACATGTATACACAGAGATATACATACAGAGACATGTAAACACAGAGATATATAGATACAGAGACATGTATACACAGAGATATACATGCATAGACATGTATACACAGAGATATACATACAGAGACATGTTAACACAGAGATATAGATACAAAGACTAGTAAACACATATATAGATACAAAGACATGTAAACACAGAGATATATAGATACAGAGACATGTATACACAGAGATATACATACAGAGACATGTATACACAGAGATATACATACAGAGACATGGAAACACAGAGATATATAGATACAGAGACATGTATACACAGAGATATACATACAGAGACATGTATACACAGAGATATACATACAGAGACATGTAAACACAGAGATATATAGATACAGAGACATGTATACACAGAGATATACATGCATAGACATGTATACACAGAGATATACATACAGAGACATGTTAACACAGAGATATAGATACAAAGACATGTAAACACATATATAGATACAAAGACATGTAAACACAGAGATATATAGATACAGAGACATGTATACACAGAGATATACATACAGAGACATGTATACACAGAGATATACATACAGAGACATGTAAACACAGAGATATATAGATACAGAGACATGTATACACAGAGATATACATACAGAGACATGTAAACACAGAGATATACATACAGAGACATGTTAACACAGAGATATACATACAGATACACATGTAAACACATATGTATACACATAAATAGACTCATGTACACAAATGTATAAATATACAGACACATGTAAACAGATATGTGTGAAAATACACACATATACATAGACACATGTATACACAGATATATACACGTACAGTAACACATAGATACATACATTAACATACATATATTATACACACAGAAACACATATATATATCAATTATATTATATCATGTCAGTATATTTATAGGAGTATTAACCCTTTACCCCTATATATCTTAATGGTACACTCTGTTCTATTGTCTTAGACTAGTCTATTACAGTGCAGAGTATTGAAACAGTTAACATGTTAATTTGTTTACAGTTACTGGTATCAAGGCGGATTGTTGTACCCAGATGCCCTCAGTGTCTTTGTGGCTGTGGACAGATGTAATAAGGCTAATGGCTGCCTACAGGTATGTTTCAATTTTACATGTGTTTGTACAATGTGTCCATATGTGTGTTTAATAGTAGATGAGGAAATCAGAGAAAACAGTCAAAATTGTGACAAATGACACAGATTTTGCTTTTCAGCTCACCTGAACCAGAGGTCTCGGACCGTCAGTTGAAGCGTTTTGGATTAAACTTCTCCACGGTGTGCCTACATTGATTAACTATCACTACAGGTAATAAACAAGAAGTGAATCCCATGTCTTGTTGGACAGAGAATATCACAGTTGCTTCGGTGATGTCATGTTCAGTTGTATACATGCTTATAAATAAACTCTGCCCTTCACTAATTGTTGTTAATCGTACTACTACTAAAATTATGACATGAAACTTAAAAGTTACAACAACTTCTTTTCCTAGAGCTTTGAAATTGATTTGCTAAATTATCCCAAGCAGACCAAGGACGCTTGATGTGCCGATCATCGTTGGCTGCATGCCAAACTTTGACCTTGATAGTAACTGTTGATCAGTCTTGAAAAAGAACTTGTCAGATTAACTTTACTCACATTTGATTTCCGACAGAAATTACACAATTATCATGTATTACATAGGTGTCACAGTTGTGTAGTAAAACGTAAATATCTCTCTCTCTCTCTCTCTCTCTCTCTCTCTCTCTCTCTCTCTCTCTCTCTCACACAAAATCGAAAATGATGACAAATAGCTTAATATTTTTAACTGTTAACTTCAACTAGATTTTACATTGTTTATTTTATTCAAAATACGACTGACAGAAACATGACTCTAAAACTTTCAGTGCTCACCTGAAATTGACACCAGTCCAGTATGACCATGTACATGTAATAAATTGTTTTAAAAAGTAATACAGTCCAGTATTTCAGACTTACTATTTTATCAAACATTAAAAAGAAATAGTAACATTGTATAATTGTGGTGATAGTTGATTCACATACACGTGTATCTTCGAGTCTGTGGCTGAATACACAAGTGCAAAAGAAGCATACAAGTTGTCTCCCTCAATTTCATAAGAGGGATAAAAAAAATCAGGTGTGAAATGATGCATCTTTTTTTAAATAGATTTTTTAAATTTATGTAACCACATCAATAAAGATGCATATCTGCCATTATTTTTATTTTCAAAGTCAATAATTTTTAAGTAAATGATTTTAAGACAATCAGAAATGACAAAAAAAGAATTGACATGGATCACCTTAAAATTGCATCAGTGTTATTCAACTAGTCGTAGATGTGTCTCCATCTAATCACTCACAATTAAAGAATACTCCTGGCTTGCTACTACGATATGGACATTTAGAAATGACATATTTTATGTTTGCCTATTACATGATTAGTGTTCTTGGATTTCATCATTACCTACCCAGGAAAGTACTAGTAGGCATACTGTTAATCCTACTTAATTTTCCATTACAGCAATTATTTACTATTTAATTCACACGTAGACAGAACTAGTAATGTGTTCCGCGGTTGTTATATGATATACCTGTAACGATAAATTTTTCCTTTTAGTCAAGTTTTACAGAATCTCAAAATAATAAATCTACTATTTATACTTTATATACATGTAGAACAAATGTTGATATACTATTGCCAGCAACTTGATCCAGAATGAACAGCAATATATGCTATGCTTAATATATCGGAAATAAATTTCAATTTAAGTCTCATTTTGTCTGATCAAATTACTCAATGAATAAATTATTATTTTTATCTTTATAAAATATAAATTCTGTGTGCAATTTAAACATAAATACTGGCACGGGCCTTTAAAACAGTATGTCCAAAAAGTTAACAATCAGGAGATTAACTGCCCAGGTAAGCTTGTTACACTATTGCATATTGAAGTCATTCATTTTGAGAGATAATTCTTAACACAATTTTTCATGGAGTGATAGTGTTTTTCTAGTGTTGCACACCAAAAGTCATCGTACAATACTGTGTTTCACTCTACACCAAGTAGAGTGTTTGACAGAATAAACACCATGTTTGTACTGTATCAACACAACTTGTTTCAAAGTTTGGGGGACGTCATGTAACAGAACCTTGTTACAATTAGCCCTTGTTTTCATTAAATTTTGTGTGTGTTACATCTAGGGTACAGATAACAAGAATATGTATTTCCTGACCCAAGGGTCAGTTTTGTAAACATGGGTGGGCTAAAATACACTTTACCAGTATGTGTCAGCCATTTTTTAATCTCTGTATGTGTTGGGCTTTAGGGTTATATGTGTTGGGCTTTAGGGTTATATGTGTTGGGCTTTAGGGTTATATGTGTTGGGCTTTAGGGTTATATGTGTTGGGCTTTAGGGTTATATGTGTTGGGCTTTAGGGTTATATGTGTTGGGCTTTAGGGTTATATGTGTTGGGCTTTAGGGTTATATGTGTTGGGCTTTAGGGTTATATGTGTAGGGCTTTAGGGTTATATGTGTTGGGCTTTAGGGTTATATGGTAGGGCTTTAGGGTTATATGTGTTGGGCTTTAGGGTTATATGTGTTGGGCTTTAGGGTTATATGTGTTGGGCTTTAGGGTTATATGTGTTGGGCTTTAGGGTTATATGTGTAGGGCTTTAGGGTTATATGTGTTGGGCTTTAGGGTTATATGTGTAGGGCTTTAGGGTTATATGTGTTGGGCTTTAGGGTTATATGTGTTGGGCTTTAGGGTTATATGTGTTGGGCTTTAGGGTTGTATGTGTTGGGCTTTAGGGTTGTATGTGTTGGGCTTTAGGGTTGTATGTGTTGGGCTTTAGGGTTATATGTGTTGGGCTTTAGGGTTATATGTGTTGGGCTTTAGGGTTATATGTGTTGGGCTTTAGGGTTATATGTGTTGGGCTTTAGGGTTATATTTGTTGGGCTTTAGGGTTATATGTGTTGGGCTTTAGGGTTATATGTGTTGGGCTTTAGGGTTATATGTGTTGGGCTTTAGGGTTAGGGTAAGTGTTGTTTGATGACCTAATATGTAACGGAAAATTGCATTTCTCTCGTATGTGGAGACAAACTCAGATGATTGGTAAGAATATTAATTTTTTTCTATTTTGTCTTTCTATTTAGATTCTTCCTGGTTCACACAAATGTGGTCGCATTGAACACAAGCTTACCGGAGGTCAGACAGGGGCTGATCTAGAGAGAGTGGAAATGATAAAAAAGAAATTGCCACTTGTCTATGTAGAAATGGAAGCAGGTAAAAAAAAAAAACAATGAAAGAGGTGAGAGAGAGAGAGAGAGAGAGAGAGAGAGAGAGAGACTGGCAGACAGAGACAGACAGGCAGGCAGATACAGAGGAGAAAGAGAGAAAAGGAGGGACAGCAGGAAGGCATACAGACAATAAGACGGCAATGGAGACATTCAGAAAGATATTTAAAACTTGAGTAGCATGCAGAATATGTAGGAGGTTAATCATTGTAAAGACAGAAGTGCTGTACTCACTTAAGAACCTGTTATATAGAGTCTGATCAGTGAATAAAGCAATGTATCCAGTACATATATGATTAACACTTTTACACTGCTGAATCAAGTACTGTATTGTTGCTTTTATTCGCGGGGAATTTAATTTCACTGTATTTGCGGTCAATTAAAATACCACAAAATTAAATGCCTGTGAATATAAAACCTTACACTTATAAAGTACCAGAAAGACGATTCGTTTGTAACTTATCTTGCACGAGATTTAATACCCATGAGTTAGTTCCTTTCAGAAAAAAGGTTGAAATTTTCTCCCTGTGAAATTAAACAACTATACAGTAATGCAGCTGGTATCTTGCAACATACAAAGTCAAGATTAATTTTATAGAACCTTTCACCTATATGTAGATGTCATCAGCTTTTAGTTTAGGCTGAAGTGCCACAAATATTGACCTGTGCTATCGACGGAAACTCATACAGTCAGAGTTCTTAAATGTGTCAGGTTTGCCATGATACAGGACCACTGTGAGGCAGGGACAGATGTGTGTTAGTGTCCTAGCTTGAGTGGTTCGTATTTCCAATGGCTTTTTATGTGCCACTACACTTGTACAATCTGACAAAGGTATCAAACTGCACACCCTAGACCATTTTATTTAGGCATAGAGCTGTGCAGACAGGAGATGAAAACTCACCTCTGAAAATCTGTCATGTTAGAGGATTGAACCAGGGACCATCTTGTCGGCTTCATGTGAAGTTAATGTATCTCTTTCTTACAAAGTTGATTCAAGATTTGTTGTAAAATTTAATGATTAACATTTTACACGTATCCCCCACTACCACCAACGAAAATTGCTAAATATTGAATACCTGGAAATTTTCGCCCAGCTTTTTATTTTGCCCTTTTATGACAGTGAACAGATTCACCCAATCTTAAATTTGCCCTTAAAAACCAGTCTCATGGATGGCAATGTATGTCAGTGGTTCAGTTATTTAGTTTGAAAATATTGTTTCATGTTAAATTCGCCCTCTTATCTAAGGGCGAAAATGGCTAAAGACAAACGGAAGCAAAAAGTTTCAGGTATACTGGACCTAGCCGGCTACTTGTTCCCGTCAGTACATTAAAAAATAAAAACAAAACAACAATGGTTGTCATTGTTTCAGGGGATGCACTATTTTTCCACTCAAATGTGTTACACAAAAGTGATGAGAACAACAGTCCTAACAGACGCTGGGCATTGATAATGGCATACAATCGTGCCAGCAATGATCCTGTAGAGAGATTGGCACCACCATTTCCTAGATATTCACAGCTGGAAAAGGTATGTGATGTAGAACATACAGAGACTTGCCAGAAGTATTCAGACACTATTGTTTATACTATATTTTTCATATAAAACAACATTTTGTAAAACAATATTGTGAAGCCATTTCTTATTGCATTTCGATAAGATTTTCACTGAAAAATTAGATACAGTTTCATAATATATATTTTAATTTTGATTTTATGAATTATGAATTAATAGATTAATTTATTCAAACAGACAGTTTAATTTTTTGTGATGAAGACACCATATATCAGTAAGTAAAATTATGACATCTAATTTTTACTTCCTGTTTGAATTGTCAAATCTTTGAAATTACAAATTAGAAAATTACATCCAAATCAGCGCTGAAACTTGGGAACATTCTCTGTTTAACGGTAAAAATTCTATTGAAATGTGAAAAAAAGGCTTCACAATGGTTTTTTTTAGGAAAAATATGTGGTTTTGTATGAAATATATTCTGTATGCCTGAAGTGTTGTGCATATTGATATTAGATACACTATATATAAAGTTTCTTATTATAACATATCAAAGATTAGGGACACTTTGTTTTTGTTTCTGTTTGTTATCGTGTCACCTCAGAAGTGTTTGTTTGTTTGTTGTTGTTTAACATCCCACTTTAGAATATTTCACTCATATGGAGATGTCACCAAATGCCGGTGAAGGGCTTCAAATTTTGGCCTATGCTCGGCACTTACGGCCATTGAGCAGTGAGGGTTCTTTAACGTGTCGACACCTACTGTGACTCGGGACCTCAGTTTTTACTGTCTCATCCGACAGACAGGGAACCAACCTGCGCCAGCCGGACCCGAACTCACGACCTCACAATTAAGAGTCAAGCGCTCTACGACTGAGCCAGGGCGCCTCACCAAAGTAAGATCATACTTACGGATCATTTTGTCCGTCTGCATTATAGGTGTTGTGTAAGTGGAAATGACATTAAATCTTCGTTTGTAACATTTTAGCTTCTCTCGTGTTATTTCTGGAAATTTTAATAAAATTTGGTAAAGTGTTTTATATCAATGAGATGATATCTGATACAATCATAAAGGGACATTAGCTGTGTTTACCAAAAACAATTATTTTGTTTTTTTTCTACTTTTACTTCTTGTACTTGATGTACAATAACAAACAAGAGCCAAATACAGGTATAAAACATTATCACCTATATATTTTGTGAAATTGAGGTCTGGTCAAGTGTGGTATTTATACACAAAGAGTAAGGATGTGTTAATCAATTGCAAGTGAAAAAGTGCCAAACCTGAGTTTCTCAAGCAATTTTTACAAAATATATAGGAATTTAAGAATTTCTCTGCCTGTGTAAATCTCTTTTTGTTATTGAATATCAATGTAAGTGGCAAAAAATGGGAAAATTAAAAAAAAAATACAGCTAATGCCACTTTCAAAATGATGAACATTTAGCAATATTTTGACAGAGTTATGGGACATTGAAATTAGCTCTCAAGGACTGTGTTTCACAAACACATCTTTTTTGGGGTTATATATATCTACAGTTTAGAAGTCACTATGTTACATCGGTGATCTGTTGCTAATCTGTCCATCATACAATGTACTGTCATGCATATCTATCTTTTATGCATGTATCACTTGTGTGTCATATCTATCTTATATGCATGTATGACTTGTGTGTCATATCTATCTTATACACATGTATGACTTGTGTGTCATATCTATCTTATATGTATGTATGACTTGTGTGTCATATCTATCTTATACACATGTATGACTTGTGTGTCATATCTAACTTATATACACATGTATGACTTGTGTGTCATATCTATCTTATATGTATGTATGACTTGTTTGTCATATCTATCTTATACAAATGTATGACTTGTGTGTCATATCTATCTTATATACACATATATGACTCATGTATCATATCTATCTTATACACATGTATGACTTGTGAGTCATATCTATCTTATATGCATGTATGACTTGTGTGTCATATCTATCTTATATGCATGTATGACTTGTGTGTCATATCTATCTTATACACATGTATGACTTGTGTGTCATATCTATCTTATACACATGTATGACTTGTGTGTCATATTTATCTTATACACATGTATGACTTGTGTGTCATATCTATCTTATACACATGTATGACTTGTGTGTCATATCTATCTTATATGCATGTATGACTTGTGTGTCATATCTATCTTATATGTATGTATGACTTGTGGGTCATATCTATCTTATACACATGTATGACTTGTGTGTCATATCTATCTTATATGTATGTATGACTTGTGTGTCATATCTATCTTATACACATGTATGACTTGTGTGTCATATCTATCTTATATACACATGTATGACTCGTGTGTCATATCTATCTTATACACATGTATGACTTGTGTGTCATATCTATCTTATATGCATGTATTACTTGTGTGTCATATCTATCTTATATGCATGTATGACTTGTGTGTCATATTTATCTTATACACATGTGTGACTTGTGTGTTCATATCTATCTTCTTATACACATGTATGACTTGTGTGTCATATCTATCTTATATGCATTATGACTGTGTGTCATATCTATCTTATATGTATGTATGACTTGTGGGTCATATCTATCTTATACACATGTATGACTTGTGTGTCATATCTATCTTATATGTATGTATGACTTGTGGGTCATATCTATCTTATATGTATGTATGACTTGTGTGTCATATCTATCTTATACACATGTATGACTTGTGTGTCATATCTATCTTATATACACATGTATGACTCGTGTGTCATATCTATCTTATACACATGTATGACTTGTGTGTCATATCTATCTTATATGCATGTATGACTTGTGTGTCATATCTATCTTATATGCATGTATGACTTGTGTGTCATATCTATCTTATACACATGTATGACTTGTGTGTCATATCAAATTTCTGAATATATCTACTGTAAATCGGGTTTTATTTGCTAGAATTTTATTTACACGTAATTTCGTGAGAAAAAAAAAAAAAAAAAATTAAAAAAAAAATGAAAATAAAATTATCAAGTAATGAATTATGATAATAGTATGATGAAATAGGCATTCGAAATCTTGAAAATATCATCTCATGAATTAAATTAGATCTTGTGTATCACGAATATAAAGTCCCAGGAAAATATCATCTCATGAATTAGATTAGATCTTGTGTATCGCGAATATAAAGTCCCTGGATTTACAGTATTTTGAGTTTCCACTCAAGAACTGCTCAATTGATTTTTATAAAGTTTGGCAAATTTTGTTGGCTCGATTTAATGTTTTATGCCACATTCAGCAATTTTTCAGTTATATGGTGGCAGCCAATATTTAATGGTGGAGGAGAGAACCCGGTTATGTCAGAAGTAACCACCTTAGGTTCCAGAGGGGCTTCAACCCATGCATGCTGACTAGAGAGCGAGACTTCATGGTTTAAATGCTCTAACTACTTATTATTGAAACATGAAACATAATTTAATCAAACATCTTAAAAAATCTTATCCATTTTGTAATTTTACAGGTGCCGAACTCGGCCATATTGGAATGTACCAATACATCTGACTTTACTGGTAAGGAGTTTTTAGACCCCACAACAGACAATACAGTGAAGGCAGAATTATCAAGACCAGAGCAATCAACCAAAGCTTGAAGTGGAACATGGTTTTCCTTGTTACGTTTACGAAGCACCTATATAATCGAACATATATTTTGATAGTTTTTATAAGAGCTTTGATAATATTGTATGCACATACTAAAAGTGGGACATGTATTCTATGCATTTTTATTTTACTTTTTTATTGAAATTATGTTTATATATTTTTAATGATTATTGTTGTCATGATAAAGACATATTTATAATGTGCCATAGGAAGAAAGAGATTAATGAGGTTGGACCTCAAACATATTGGAATTATTTTAAACTGTGCAATAAATAAGTACATTTTATCAGTCCCTGTGAAATTGGAGGGAACTATAATAGTTTCCAGACAATAATTTGAGTTAGAGGCATCATATCTCAATGAAACTCAATGATAGATATATTGTTTATATTATTTAACGATTTTTCAAAGAAACCTGATATTATGTTGGCTTATAAGATAATCTAAAGTGGAATTGTGTATTGGGTCCAAAAGCTCAACTATGAAAATAGATATAAATATAGATATATATGGCTATATTTTATTTCCAGATTTCCAAACTCGACTAACGGATGCCATATATTAATGAAACTCAATATTATGTTAGCTTATAAGAGAGCCAGGTCAAAAGGTCAACTGTGAAGGTCACTGTTACTAGGAATATATATATATTTTGGTTTCCAGATGATAAATAGACTTACCGATACCAGATATCAATGAAATTTAAAGTGCACCCTGATTGTAAAATGAAAAATTCTGTATTTGTAGAAATCATCATTCTAAGAGCAACATTGAAAACGCGATAAAAAATTGAAGGCACATTCTCGAGATATTGACCACCAAAGTTAGCGATTTTATCTGCTTTTGGAAAACTAATTACGCATTCATTCCACTTCCAGCAAACTTGTGAGTTACACTGTGACATCAAGGAATGGCCTTAGAATGACTACTGTCAAAAGGTCAACTAAAAAGGTCACTGTTGCTAAAATGGATATATATGGCTGTATTTTGGTTTCCAGCAACCTGAATAATCCGGTCATTATATTCCGCGCACATAGATCACTACATTAATGCCTGAATGCATACACTATCAGAATTCCTCAACCAGAAGAAAGGTCTACTGTGCCAGATTGTGACGTCATAGTAATTTACGTCAGAATTTTGTGACATTGCATTGACTTCTCTTTGACACTCAAGTTATTTTCATATTACTGGTTAAAGAAAGTTGTAATTTATCCTAAAATTACAACTGTAAATCTTCATTCATTTGCAGAATACGGTCAATATATTTTCTTGGTTTTTTTTTTTAATATTATTTATCCTCGATTTATTTGCAAATTTGAAATGGAAATCCAAACTCTGCAGAATCATATTTTGAACGTCTCTGATTGGTCACCTGATTCACAGGGCAGCTGAAGGATTTTTAAAACTGTGTTCAAGCCCGCTGGAGGGACTCAGACCAGAAGAGGGTGCTGTAATCATTCAAGTTAGGTTTCCAGATGAAATTTGACTTACAGATGCCAGATATTAATTAAACTCGATATCGTATTAGGTTATGAGGTATCTAAAGTGCGATTGTGTACTGGGTCAAAAGGTCAACTCTGAAGGTCACTTGCTAAATATAGATATGTATGGCTATGCCTTTGTTTTGGTTTCCAGATGATGACTTACAGATGCAAGATATGAATGAAAGGTGAATTGTGTGTTGAATTATGAGGGGCTCTAGTGTAGGATTGTCTATGTGGTCAACAGGTCAACTATGATATCACCATGGCTAAAATAGATCTGTATTTGGTTTCCATATCATAATAGGACTCACGTGTGTCAGTATAACATGATACTATATTATTTTATTAGGGCATCTAGTGTTGGATTGTCTATAAGGCCAAAAGGTCAAACAAGAAGGTCATGATTGCTAAACATTTATAGCCATACTTTATTTCTAGATGATGAGTTGGAATGTACTTTGACATGAACATAAACAAGATCTATTATGGAACTATTTATTGGGTCACTAGTTCAAATATTCAGGTCAATGTTGCAATCAAGGTCATGACTACTTTAAAAGTTTGATGATGTTGGGATGAGTATTGCATGTAACACTGACTGTAAGCTTACTTTACAACAATTAACAAATAATCTTTGCAACAACTGTCTCTTGTTGACTCTGTGTTGATTTGAGGGGCAGCTTACTGTAGGGGGATTGGAATACATGGTGAACTGTCAAGGATAAAACTGAGGTCACAATAATGAGATGTGGATTCACTAACAACAGTCTCTTGTTGGCTCTGATGGTGACATGAGTGGGTGCTTACTGTCGGGGGGGGGGGGGGGGGGGGGGGACTGAAGTCTATGGTGATCTGTCAAGTATTAAACTGAGGTCACATTGGTGAGGCGGATACACTAACAACTGGGCTACCCGTAATCCTGCAATATAGATATGTTTGAAAACAAATCTTTAATTACAAGTATATCTACTATAGACATGTAGCATTAAGGCAATTTTATTTTGTTATATATTAATGTGGTTTTAATATTGGATTTTAATATACAAATATGTGCCATTTAAATCTTTCTAAACTTTTGCTTTATCATGTTTATGCTGAGTGGTATGGTATCTTATTTTAAACGATATCTTTTTACAAAATAGATATGTATTATGTATTAACTTTTGTGTGTGTCATTGTTTGAGTCCAGTGCAATGTTTCAGCATTTGTTTTGAGATAGACTGAAATCCTACTTATTGTTTTTATTGTTATCATAATCAGTACTATTATAGCCATTAGTTATATCATTAAATTGCAATATATTAATGTGATAAATATTTTGTTGTCAGGGTGCAAAACATGTTTCTTTTGTCCATCGTCTGTCCATTAAATTTTCACATTTTCAACTTCTACAAAAGGGCTGAAGGAATTTGATGAAACTTTATAGGAAGCAAGTACTCAAGGTCCTCTACCAAGTTTGTTCATTTTGGCTGGATCAGCCAAGGGGTGGATCCAAGGTATTGAATGTGATGGTAAATTAGGCAAATAAAACAAAAAAAACAGCATTCCAATATTAATAAGTTTGTGTGTCATTGTTTGTGTTCATTGCAATACACAGTAAGGTGTTTCAGCATTTGTCTTGAGATAGACTGAAATCCTATTTATTGTTACTATTATTATAATCATTATTATTAGTTATATCATAAACTTGCAATATATTAGTGTGATTTATATTTTGTTTTCAGGATGTAAAACATGTTTCTGATCAACGTTTGTTTGTTGTCTGCCCATCTGTCTGTCCGTTAACTTTTCACATTTTCGACTTCTCCAAAATGGCTGAAGGAATTTGATAAAACTTTATAGGAAGCAAGTACTCAAGATCCTCTACCAAGTTTGTTCATTTCGGCAGGAATCCAGGGTGGGGCAAAATAGGCCTCAGGGTACCTCTTTTTCAAAATTCTTTTTTTTTTTACAACTGTTGCATGGATTGAAAAAATAATTGCATCTGAGTGATCTACATAGATGTGTGATTCAGGTTTGTTAATTTCGTCGAAATCAGAAAATGGGTGTGACACGTTTTTGATGTCTTTTCAGACTTTGTCATTTTCATTCACTTCTGTTTGATTTCTTTGATTTTCTCCCCTTTTATTCATTATGATGCATTCATTTTATGTTTTTTACCTGTAATGAGGTAGAGAAATGCTCTCTTGAATGAATTTTGCTGAAATTAAATTTTTGATTTTTTTATGAATTTTTTAAAACTACAAAAATGGACGAGGGTCTTGGGTATTTGTTTCCACATTATTAGCTTCTTCTTGAAACCCGCCATTCTATTTAACTGTCACCCAAACGGCATCCATACTGACAATAAATGCACTCTGACAAGCATTCATTTGATAAATAATTTTTGCCTCTAAGGTATTCTGAACAAGACAACTTCTGCAAATATTTAAGTTGTTCAAAGAGACTGAAAAATCTGATAAAAATTGTTCAAACAAAACTGACTTTAATTTTAATTTATAATCAATAGTGTAGGATTAAATATTTTATAATACACTGATTTGTTTATGAGTATTTGTCAATACATTTTAGACAACTAACTAGCTAGGGATTTTATCTCCAGAAAGTTTGTTTTATATATCTGCTTTGGTGTTTTAATAATTAATCCTTTCAACCCTACAGAACACAATGGACCAGTCTAAACAATAGAAAAGAGCATACTTTCTAGAAACGTAGGGTTGAAAGGGTTAAATAATAGAATTTCATGTTACAAAACACCTACACTTACCTGGTCTACCCCTGAATTACAATGGACTTTATCACACATCATTAATAGAGAATAGTCTAATTATTTATTCAGGAATGACTATATTGTAAGTTTATTATCTGTGCTTGTTCTGTTTTGTAACACTGGTAAGATCTAATCCTTTATGGTCTGTCACGGAGCTTTCGCTTAAGACATATATTTGTTAAAATGATTAATAAAACTCACATTTTGTCAATACATATATATTTGTTCTACACTGTGATTTATTTATCCATGGTAACAAAATGTACACCGGGAAACACTAATATTTAGAACATTGGTTAGAGCAAGGCATGTGTGAAGTCTCTCACTTCTTGTCATCATATGTTTCATCCCTTGCTAGAAGCGAAGTTGATTTTACAAGAATGTTGGCCAGTTTATTTGCGTAAAGCTGTGGTCTGTTGCTTGGTACATTGTAACCGGGTTCCTCCCTCTACCTTCCAAAACTGGCTGTCACGACATAATCTAAAAATTGTTGAATGTGATGGTAAAATTAAATAAAACAAAACACAGCGTTCCAATGCTACCAATAATGAATTTTTTTCGGACTCTTTCCGGACACCTGGTTTTATGTTGTTTAGGATTTGCAATTGTTCTTATGTCGATACTATTTGCACATCTAATTTGTCATGTTCTAATGGACTTGAGTTTCGATTATTAATTGGTGCTTCTTCATTTTTACTTCTAAATTGGTGATGCCTAGGTAAGGTATTGGTGAGAGAACCGATAACATTTGTGCGAGACTTGTTTCTATTAGTGTTTGAATGATGCTAGCAGACGGTATCCCACAGTAACGTCATTTCAGCGGGAAGATTACGTAGAGTTATAATCCATCCCCATTGGAGATACTAGTATTACACATACGTTTTCGGTTATCACGTGGTACATGAATTAGTATTATTGTAATCCACCACTAGATTTTAAGCAAATTGCTGTATCGACATATGCCGGTGTAGAGAGATTTTTCTGGTATATCACCCCTGCTCTAACATTGAATTCAGGGAAAATGTCCCTAAACCAATGTTATTAACAACGTTATATATATTATTAACAATACCAAAGTTAAAGTTTAACTCATCGACCCCTGAACAACAATGAACTCTTCTGTAAATCGATGATTTAGAGCAGTCCAAATGTATCTTTTGGGGTAAATGAGTTAACAAGAGGGTCCAAAACAAATTCTGAAGATGATCGTTTCTGTTAATTAGATTTCATCATTTGAGCTCCGTTTGTTTGTTTGTTTATTGTTGTTTAACGTCCCACTCAAGAATATTTCATTCATATGGAGACGTCGCCAAATGCCGGTGAAGGGTTTCAAATTTTAGCCTATGCTCGGCACTTACGGCAATTGAGCAGTGAGGGTTCTTAAACGTGCCAACACATACTGTGACACAGGGCCTTGGTTTTTACTTTCTCATCTGAAGGACAGGAAACCAACCTGCCGTTGCTTGGACTCGAACTCGCTATCAAGAGTTGAGCGCGCTACCGACTGAGCCAGACCGGCTCCATTTGAGCTCGAATTTAATATTATTAATGTGCATTTCCTAAAAAAGTGGTATCATTCAAGGCTAAATAATAAGCTCGTGAACGGTGATACATATATGTAAAATAAAAAATATCCTTTATATTTACCTTTTGAATTTATTAGATATATATATATATAACCAGGATATTTAAACTTGCCTAAATAAAACTGAAAATTTAGGTTGAAGTGTTAGACATACAGCAGCTACCGATAGAGGGTCGCAGAGTTTGTAGCGTTCCCTTCTATGCACAATAAGATGTATGATAGCAGTAGACGCTGACACCTGGTCCCGCCCGTTTTGGATTCGCAGTTTTTCGCCATTTCAAGATGATTTGTATATTTTATTTGTCGTTTTCTAATGGATTTTTTAGTTTTGATCATCCATTGGTATTGATCCTACATCACTTCATTCTCAAATATAATTATATCGTAATATCATGGGGAAATGCTAGATCGAAACACCCGCTGTTGACGCTTAAACTCCGCGTGTCTCAAGACTAATTGACAGCAGTCACGATATAAGTCTAATATATAGATTACTAGTGCGATCAAAACGCCTGCTAATGACACTTGAACAACAATACAAAACGTTGTATGTGTGTCAAAGTATTACTTTATTCATAAAATCGAGCATGCCTTGTGTTCAATTATTTTATTTGCTCAGTTTGCTTATTAAATATTGTAACGTACAGGGTACTGCCTAAAGTATACAGACACTATTTTGTTTACGATATATTTCATATAAAACGAGTTTTTGGTTTTTTTTTTAAATATTGTGAAGCTAGTTCTTGTCGCATTTTAATATAATTGAAATTGTTAAACAAAGATTAAATGCAGTTTCATTACAAATTTTATTTTAATTTTTGGAATTAGAAATTAAAAGATTTATTTGAACAGAAAGTTTAACTTTTGTGATGAAAACTCCCTAATTCGGTAAGTAAAATTGTAACACCTAATTTTTACTTTCTTTAAATTGTCAAATCTTTGAAATTACAAATTCAAAAATTAAACCCAAATAAGCAATCAAATGTTTAATATTTTATTCTGAAAATTAAAATCAAAATATATATTGAAACTGTATTTAATTTTCTTTTTAACGGTGGAAATTCCATTGAAATATGATAAGGAATGATCTCGCATTTTTTCAAATGTATGAAATGCATTGTATATAGTGAAATAATAATGTCTGTATACTTTTGGCAAATCCCTGTACAATCGGCTTTACAGTGTCAATCATGAATACTTCTAAATGTGTTTTTTCTCGGGAAAGCTAATATTTACTGAAACAATTGTGCGTTACAGAAGGATTTTAATCTATAATTAGCTCTTTAATATCAATAATTCTATTTGTAATATTGATATCGAATTCGGTTGATGCAAAAGATTGTTTTACTTGTTTTCATTGTATCTTGGCGATACGAACCTGAGACATTTACAACATGTCTTGTCCTTCACATGATTTCTTTTTAGCGGATTTATAACTAAAGGACTAAATAATTTGGTATATATAAGATTTGTTCACTACAAATTTCATCACAAGCTAATTTCGATAAGTTTTCGTTTATCTTATGTATGTTTTTAAGCACATACTTACCTTCAGGAGGCTCGGGGGCATAGTGTACAGTTTAAAAATGATGAATATCGGTAAAACACGCTTATTCAGAAAATCCAGACGTGGTTTCAGGTGTCGTTAATATGCATCTCTTGACGTCCAGTCACATAAAATCACTGATACCAATGTATAAATCTTCAGGATGAATAGGAGATAATATACAAATCTGGGGAACACTGGACAGACACGGACCTCTGGAAATCCAGAGGTGGGATCAGGTGCCAAAGAGGAGTAAGAGACTGAGATCAAGATTATTGATGCTATTATATGTAATAAAAACAGCTGTTGTGAGGCTAAAGTAGAAAGAAAATAAAAATCAATTGAGCAATAGATCTATTTACCAACTTCTATCGAACAGATCAGTAAGTGAATAATAGAAACTGCACACAAGGTCATTAGACCGACCCTAAAATTTGCGATATGTTTATATCAAACGCATTTCCTCATGCTTTAGTATATGAAATGATCATATGTTGAACAAGCTTTGTCATGTAAGATCATTTGGGAGATATGTGATTAAGATAATGTTGACGTATTTTAACGGTGTAAATCAGATGTGGATACTACAAAATTCTAAACAGCTTTTAGAAACTTTGAAGGCACACAGCATAAAACATTAAATGAAAGACTTTTTAACACCATAGACAACTGTTTTTTCACTAAAGGTGGTACCCGAAAATTTAAGTATCTAGTGATTGGCTATCAGGATACTTATTTTGTCCAACACCACTCTGATTCTATACATAAATACACTGAAGTTGATATAAAAACATGCTGGAATTTCTAATAGATAATATATATGTAATATTCGGAGACGCACTATCAACAAACTATCGGCATTCCCATGGGAACCAATTGTGCCCCTTTATTGACCGACCTGTTCCTTTATTCATAAGAAGCTGAATTTATTCTGAAACTGCTGAAACAAAAGAGGAAAACGTTAGCGGTGCACTTTAATTTTACATTTTGTACTTATTATAGACGGGAAATTAACGACTAAGCTATGCGACAAACAAATATAATACTGTTGTTTGCGATTACTCTCAAATGTTGAGTTACCTGTTCGATAAAAAATCTTATATTCCTATATCTTTTGTGAAAATAAGGTTAGAGTGAGTGTGGTATACATAATATGTAGGATGAATTAATCAATTGCAAGTGAAAAAGTATCGAACATAGTTTCTCGAGCAATTTGCACAAATTATATAGGAATTTAAGAACTTTTATGAATATGTATATTTCGTAAATGTTATTGTATATCAGTCTAAGTAGTCGGTGGGTTGTTTTGAAAAAAAACAGCTTATGTTTCTTTAATTTACCAAAGACGCAAATCGAACAACGGCAGACAGCGATAGATCGACTAACGTGGCCTCAAACGCGCCAGGCAATTGGACCAGGCACCTGCTCATATTACTGGTATCTTTTACCAAAACGAGAAATCCAAAACGCATCTCATATTAAAAGTATTATTACAAGTATTTGAACAATTAACGAAATAAGAAACTAGACAACCAAATCAATAGTATGTTTTACTTAAACGAGTGATGCACGTCAATGATACTGGATTTACCACTTTATCTTTAGAAAATACACATACTTTTCAAATTGGAGCTCAACTGATGAAGTCTAATTGACAGAAACGATATTGTCTTGAGCATTATAACTTTGGTATTATGTTTATAATATTTATAACCACTAGGTCGTTGCCACTGCTGGTGGACCGTTTCAGTCCCCGGGGGTATACATAAACCTAGTACCTGGTATTTCGTTACCAGCTGTTCATCTTATACTAAAGTAATATTTGGCACTGTTAACACTATTTAAATTCGAAAATTGTCCAAAGCTAAGATAGTCATTTTTTTACAGTGATTACTCTTTGTCGGATTTCAGCTATACTTTTAGAGATATTATTTGGCCTTGTATGATACCACTTTATCTTTAGAAAATACACATACTTATCAAATTGGAGCTCAACTGATGAAGTCTAATTGACAGAAACTATATTGTCTTGAGCATTATAACTTTGGTATTATGTTTATAATATTGAGTGATAACAAGCCCCCACATTCAAGGTATCAGATTATTCACAAAATGAGAGGCCCAACAACATCATCACTTAACATGATACTGGATCAATTACTTTACTGACATTATCTTCAGATGCCCATCAACGTCCTCACTTAACATGATACTGGATCAATTACTTTACTGACATTATCTTCAGATGCCCATCAACATCCTCACTTAAAATAAACCTGGATCAATTACTTTACTGACATTATCTTCCTTATGTAAACAACCATTCGTAGTGTGTAATAAAAAATAACCAGTTTACAGCAGAATGATATGTATCATTAAATTTGTTTACATTTTCTGAAGTGTCGTTCAGTAAAAATCACGAGACTTAACTTATTTTATGATTACGTTTTTTGCTTCATTATTCCTTTTTTTCATTAAAAAGAATTGTTTGAATGAGGGTTAGGTGTGACGATAATTGAAACATCAAGATAGGAGTGCTTTGTTCGCTCATTGATAGTTTATTGCGAGTTAACTGAAGTGTGACTATATGCACTTTGATGAACGATTAAAAACAATAATGAAAGAAGTGTTCACCTAGTTCGACTGGATTATGTATACAAAAGAAATGTTTCTCAATAAGTAAAATCAACATAGGTTTGTTTGCAATCCTCGGAGAAGATTATTATATTTTTATTATTTCTGTTAAAAGCAAACAAACTGGCGTAATTCTGTATTGACCAGATGGATCAACGATTAAGCTAAACTAAAATTAGGTTGTCTCGAATATACAAGAACAAATTGTAATTGTAGATAAGAATACTATATGCCTAATCAATTGCAATGTATTTTACAAAATCCTATTAGCTTGCAGTGCCCTTTAATTTGACATTTAGATATATCGACGACGTTTTGTCAATTAATAATGACAACTTTCAAACATATGTCAATGCGATATATCCCAACAGAAATTAAAGATACAACGGAATCAAGCACACCCGCTTCATACTTAGACACTTTACATACTATAGACAAAAACGGGAAATTAACAACTAGGTTTTACGACAAACGCGACGATTTCGGCTTTTCCATCGTAAATCTTCCTCATTTAAATAATTATATCCCATAGTCACCTGCATATAGTGTTTATATTTCACTAATGATCCGATATGACAGGGCGTGTTCAACATATGAATATTTCATATACAGAGGTGAACTACTCACTGACAAATTAGTGTGTCATGGATATCGAAAACCGCGTTTGATGTCAAAGTTCCGCATTTTCACGGTCGGTATAATAGTCTTATTTGCGATTACTCCGTTTCACTGAGTGAAATCTTGAGTTGCCTGTTCGACAGCGGTTGTTGAGACGTCTGTACCAGTTGTGACTAGGATTCCTTACCTTGTTCATTTTAATTTCACTGTGGACTCACAGCGGGTGTGAGCGGTCAATAGGAGATGCTTACTCCTCGGTGGCACCTAATTCTACCTCTTCATTTCCAGAGGTCCGTGTTTGACCAGTTTGTTTTCCACTGGACACTGGAAGATATGATGACAAGAAGGAACGACTACTGTTACCAGTGTTACTATGCATCACCTAAACGTAAGATTATTTTGCATCCAAACTAGACTATTACATGGTCTTTAATTATAAACATTGGCTAAATCAATAAAATATAAAAAATCTCAGATACCAAAGTATAAATCAATAGAATGTCCAGGACATAGATACAAATCCGGTATACAAACATGGACCCTCTGTAAAAAGAGGTGGGCGTGTCATGGAGGGTAAGCATCCCCTCTCGACCGGTCACACCCGCGGTCTTTCGTTCCAATGAAATCTGAGGAGTGAAACCTGTCACAATTGGTACAACATCTCAATAAAAGACAAACTCATCATTTCACTTAGTGAAACAGAGTAATCGTAAACAAGACTATATACCGACCGTGTCTGCGTATGGTTGACATATCGCGTTTCGATATCTCTGTGTCAATAATTTGTCAGTAAGTAGTTTACCTCTGTATATGATATCTTCAGATGTTGTACACGCCTTGGCATATCGGATCAGTTGTGAAATACAAACTCCATATGCGGGTGACAGAGGGATATTACTACTTAAATGTTGAAAATTTACGATGGGAAAGCCGAAATCGTCGCGTTTGTCGTAAAGCTTAGTTGCCAATTTCCCGCCTGTATCTAAATTAAGTAAAATGTCTAAGTATGACGCGTGTGTGCTTGATTCTGTATTATCTTTAATTTCTAGTTCGCTGGTATATATCGCATTGACATTTGTATGAAAATTGTCATTATTAATTGACAAAACGTCGTCGATATATCTAAATGTCAAATTAAAGGATATCGCTTTCTTCTTTTGATTCAGCAGTTTCAGAATGAATTCAGCTTCGTATGAATAAAGGAACAGGTCGGTCAATAAAGGGACACAATTGGTTCCCATAGGAATGCCGACAGTTTGTTGAAAGACCACGTCTCCGAACATTACAAATACAGTAAAACCTGTATATAGGGGCCACCCAAGGGACCAGAGAATATTGACTTTTATGTGCAGGTGACCCTTATACACAGGTTCAATTTAGTTGAAGTATGCAGTCAAGGGACTTTTCTAAAGTGGCCTTTATAGACAGGTGATCCTTATATAGAGGTGGCCGCTATAGCAGGTTTTACTGTATATTATCTATTAGAAATTTCAGCATGTTTTTATATCAATTTCAGTGTATTTATGTATAGAATCAGAGTGGTGTTGGACAATGTAAGTATCCTGATAGCCAATCACTAGATACTCGGGTACCACCTTTAGTGCATCTTTTTATCTCAACTTCATTGTATTTATGTGTGCAATCAGAGTGGTGTTTAACAAAATAAGTATCACGATAACCAGTCACTGGATATTTAAATTTCCGGGTACCCTTTTTAGTGAAAAAAAGCAGTTGTCTATAATGCTAAAAAGTTTCTCTTTTAAGTTTTTTATGTGGAATTGTGTAAAGAGTAAAAAAAGTCGTATTTTTTATACTGTGAATCTGAGAAAAATCGTCTGATTTCAAATTTTCTAAAAAAATTTAAGTATCCACATCGGATTAACACCACTTCAGGAATAAGCAACTGTTCAGTACTACTGAAATTTGTCTTTAACGGCTTTTAGTATCTTGGTAAGGAGTAAAGATAAAGGTTTGATGGAACAGTTGCTGGATTCTGCTATGTACCTCTGCTTATATGGGGTTTTGTGAAGTTTAGGTATCCAATATAAATATGATAGCTCAAAATCATATCGTTTGAAGGAACATCAAAAGAACGTAATACGGACACGTTTGAAAGTGGGCTACGTGTGGCTGTAGGATTACCAGAATTTATATTCAACCCTAGTTCTTCTAATATTCAATGATAGTAACTTTACAAATAAAAACTATATTATATGAGGCTTTGCCTGCTGGAACCAGTAGATATTAGTCAGGTAATCTATCCAGCTCGGTTACCACTTCTGGATCACTAAATACAGATAACGTGTTTTCATAGTTTCATAGTTTCCGAATACCAGATTTTATTAACCAACGTATAGCTTTTAGCCATTCGGACAAAGTGTCTGGTTCCACGTCTTCATGTTTGGCCCATCGTCTGGCATAATCTTCGACAGAATTCATAATAAACTGAAATTCTGTCGCCAATTTAAGGAACGGGCTTCGGGGTATAAATTTTCAGGATGTCCAGGATACATTATCATTTTTCCTGTAGATAAGTGCGTTGACATTACCCCTTCATCTTTTTATTTTTTGACTACACATTCAATATCTTTCTGCCTAGATATTATTGTTGACCCCAATATTCACATCTTATAGAAGTAAAAAAAAATAAAGAAGTACCAATAGAAGTCCATTAGAATACGACAAATTGGATAAAATAATGTCCTTAACATGAAGAACAATTGTGAATCCCAGGATGGGACCAGGTGTCCGGAGTCAGCGTCCAGCAACATAAAAAGTTCATACTATCTTAAAGGTAGTATTGCACTTAAATTCTGTTTTGTCATGTTTCTAACTGATAATATCATTTATTTCATTCTGTATTTATATGTGCTATGGCTTAACACCAATGCAAGAGATTATTTTACGTCCCAACGTCCGAGCGAGGTACCTGGGCTTCAAGTCTCATCTGAAAGAGCAGCGACTTTCACTTCGTATGCTGAGGTCTTGACAAATTATTGACACAGGGATATCGAAAACCGCGTTTGATGTCAACGTTCAAGAAATTTTACTGTCGGTATAATAGTCTTGTTTGTGGTTACTCTATTTCACAAAATAATATGTTGTGTTGTCTGTTCGATAACAGTCTGTACAAATTTTGACAAGGATTCGATCCTCACTTATTTCATTTGGATTTGACTGTGGACACACGGTGGGTGTAACAGGTCATCAGGGGATGCTTACTCCTCCATGACACCTGGTTCCATCTCTTGATTTCCAGATGTCCATGTTAGTCCAGTTTTACTACATTTTTTACTATATTTTTATATATATCCTGGATATCCTGAAGATTTATATTTTGGTATCTGAGATTTTTATAAATCACTACCATTTGTAAAGTCTTTGGTAAGATCTGGTATCGGGAATCGAACCCAGGAACTTACACACGCAACTCGAATGTTCAACCATTAGACTACCACAAGGGGTTTAAAAACCGTATCCTGATTAAAAACGCACAGGAATGATAAAAGAGCTATGGTGTCTACAACGCTTTGTAAGTTCGTCATTTAGATCATGTAGATTGAAAACAAATGTCGAATAACAAGAGTTAAAATTAACTGTATTCATAATTTCAATTTTAAGCCAATGGCACTGGGTTCACCTCATTTGGATATAACAAAGACAACCACACATGTTTATACATGAGTAAAATCATGACCCTACACGCTATATGCGAAAATCTTTGAAAGAACACTACTTGATAGATTTGAATTTACATCTATTAAAATCTTGAGTTATATTAAAATACTGATTGCATCTTGACAAATTTGTTGTCTTTGGTCTTGATTCTATTCTTATCTATAAAGTCAATCTTTTCTATGTATGAGTGCGTGTGTTCGTGTGATTGTTTGGGGTTTTTTTATTGTACATTTCAGCGGTTCGCCCAGTGCTTTCGTTTTTATGTTATTTTTAATACATTTAGCTAGGTACTGGTATGGCGAATTTATCTATTAAAATGCCTTGAGAGCATTTTTAAATAACTGTACCTTGACAATATTTGTATATTCCTACACACTTATTATTGTCTGGTGATTCGCCATTGTATTTTTTTCTACATAAGTTTGATATCTTCATGTTTTGGAGTTCTTGTGTTTATTTTGATACTTTGGTGTGATTTTTATATATAGATGGTTTTTCACGTTTGTTTTAATTACATGTATTTTAAACAATACAATTGTGTTCACTCGTTGTCTTGATAATCATCATTATATTTCTTGTCATATATACTGGAATTTAGTGCATACGTCTTGGGATGTAAATGAAGTTCCTCATATTTGTACATATATTCTTTAGACGCATGTTCTGATGTGTCTCAGCTGTCATGTCATACTACCTCTGCTCTAAATCTGGTCTTTTGAATCGCAGTATAGGCGATGGCAGGACCACTTACTGTATTACAATTGAACAATCTGAAACCTGACCGAATTTCAATCCGAAACTTTCTCTTGTGAGGCAAACTCGGTTATTCGATTTTTAATAACTGGAAACTTTCTTAACAAAACAAGTTTAAGTTTTAGCATATAGAACTGAGGGATTTTCTTTTGTTTTATACTCAACAAATAGTTATATGGTCGTGGCCAGTTAACACGGTTAACACGGTTAACACGGTTAACACGGTTAACACGGTTAACACGGTTAACGCGGTTGCAATGTACTCAGGAAGAGACCATCCAGCCTCTATAAACTGGCACACTTTCTCAGAAGATCAATATAGTTACCAGTGGGTTACTAACCCATGCAGACTTAACGTGAGAGTTTTCATGGTTTACATGCGGTGCTCTAACCACTCTGCCACGGATACCTAGAGAAACTATATGTCTAAAAGTGTTACGCTCTAAAATCTTGCTCAGGTGGCCTACCCTACCCCTAGGTAAGCAATCATCAAATCACATGTGATTTTTATTAAAGCTAACATGAAACTGACCTCTTGTGGAGTCTCGGTTTGTTTCAGTGTTCGCCTGGTAAACTTGAGGTCCTGATTTGATTCCAATTTCATTAAACCCAGGTCTCGGACTTTAGATCTGCATGAGACTTTCACTAGTCTCCATAACACAAGCCAATATTTATGGAACTTCGCATTTAGCAAATGGCGTCACAATGTAAGTGGAAAATTGATGATACATTAAACAACGTATTAAAATGCATTTACCAGATATGTATTCCTTTGCCATACAATTAATTCATCCCAAATTATGATCCGTATAAAAAGAAATATAATACTGAAGGGAAATAGAATCTGAATAATTCTGATTTTTGCATATCCTGATTAAATTTCTTGTTTGGCATTCAAAGTGAACTCTGTAATTTCATGTAATATCAAACTTCAACGGGTTCTTCCTTTTCATTAGTTTTTAGTATAGAAGATATCGAGAAACGAGAATTAAATTAACAAAAAATTTGAACATAATGCTCAGGTTGTAGTAAAAAACAACATAATTTTAGACAAACGATTCCTTCTGTGATCAGCTGAACTTGAATTTAAATGGAGGAATTTATCCGAAAGAAGAAACGTGGATGTTTCATCAGAGCGATAGGATAAGTATGTGGTTTTTGGTATAGTTATTGTAAACAACGAATTACATATATGTAGTTTTGTCGCTTCTAAAGCGTCATATGATAATTATACTTTGAAAGAAAGCAAAATAAATATTCATCGTGTTTATACTTACCGTTCACAATAACAAAGTTTTAGTTTTACAAAAGAGGCCAAAACAAATGCTCAAGACGATCGTTTCTGTCAATAATACTTCATCAGTTGAGATAGAATTTAATATATATGTATATTTCCGAAAGAAAAAGTGGTAGGCCAACTAATAAATCTAAATATATATGTTGTAACCCCACTCCGTAATCCGCAGACTTTCTTTTGGTTGTCTTTTCCATTATTGTTTCTTTAATGTATCATGGAAGCTCACTTTCATCTGTAGGAAAACCAACATGTTACATCTTTACTTACAGGAGCATTGGCTATGTTTTTCTTCAAAATATTTTTTTTCCTTTTTACTACCTAAATTGTTATACAATAACAAAAGAAAAGAGATATACACAGGCATAAACATTCTTAACTTCCTATGCTATGTATATATTTTGTGAAAATTGTTTGCGAAACCCAGGTTTGACCCTTTTTCAATTGAAATTTATTAACTCAATCTTACTATTTGTATATGAATACCACACTGTACCCGATTTTATTGTCACAAAATGTATAGGAATATAAGAATTTGTATGCCTGTGTTTAGCACTTGTTGTTGTCATAAATAAACACAGCTAATGCTCCTTTGAAACCTTGTTCATATAGGTGCGTAAAATCATTGGAATTAAATTGAACAGATGCTTAATTATTTATCACTGATATAAAGTAATTATATATGAAATATAAATGTCCATGTCAATTCATTTTGATCTTTATTATTTCATTATTTACGGTGGACATACGGTTTGACCATAGGGCACACGAATTACCACTTACGAATGCTCACTTATTCCCAAGAGATGTAATTCACTTTAGATGCTATTTAGAATACTTATTGTATAAATAAATAATTACTATAATATTTTATTTATTTATATTTCCTGACCAGTCGTTTGTTAGAATTGATTTGTCAAACGCTTCTAAGACACGTTGGAATCTGGTAAAATAATTTATGAATAAGACATTACAATTACAGTCAGTGTATATCAAGCAACACGAGGGAAACCCTCTCAGTCTTGTCACGTCGAGTGATAGCGTGTTCTACATATGATAATTTCATATACAGTAATTGACTTACTGATAACGTTTTACAATGATATCAGGAATTGCTTTTATAAAGTCAGCATTCTAATAACAACTACAACCGAAAATCATATATAGTCACATTCATAAATTCATATATAGTCAAATTGAATAATAAATTAATATATAGTCACATTTAATCATAACTTTCAATGTACTTTTGTGGAGCAACCAATCGTCAAAATAAAAAGCATTTTACTGATATCAATAAAAGCATAAAAGTGTGTCCTTTATCTTTTCATCAAATAGACTCATATTTTTCATTATGTAAATTTATAAAAAAAAAACGAAAAATTTCTATACTGGCCTTACGATAGAAATAAAGTAGGTCACGTGAGGCCTCATTAATTTTTATTGTAATGATGGGGAACAACTTCAGTTTTCGTTTTTCCCTATACATACAATAAATACGACAATACCCCAAATGCATTTGTTTGTTTGTTTATTGTTGTTTGACGTCCCACTCAAGAATCGTTCACTCATATGATGACGTCACCAAATGCCGATTAAGGGCTTTAAATTTTGGCCTATGCTCGGCACTTACGGCTATTGAGCAGTGAGGATTCTTTAACGTACCGACACCTACTGTGACACGGGACCTCAGGTTTTTACTGTCGTATCTGAAGGACAGGAAACCAACCTGCCGCCAGCTGGACTCGAATCCACGACCTCACGATCAGGAGTCGAGTGCGCTACCGACTGAGCCAGGTCGGCTCCCCTAAATACGTATTTTGGACTTATACAAATTAATGCTTCCATTCTCTCACTTTCGTTTTTGCAAGTATAAACAAACATGGCGCCGTGAGTGTTTTACCTCTGTGGGGTATAAAATTGTGAATATTTCAAACAACAAAAACTTATTTCATTTGTCATTTCATTTTCATCAGCCACGACTAGACATGCTCAATCTCAGACAATAGAAACCTCACTAGCTAGGTGAAGCACTGTAACTATTGACATGTTCTGTAGACTGACTATGTATTAATGTAATTAACGTGTAATGCCTATAAAATACGATACCTTTGGGTTTGAGCTTCATTCGAAAACCCATGAATTCCATATCAGTATGGCGAGTATTTGGCGAGAGAAAAGATAATATTTTTTTACGTTTTAGGTATGACCCGTATCGGAGATGGAACCGGATACCTTTCGCTATCTACAGTAACTGTGTCAACAAGATATTACTCCTACAATTCATTTAAGAATATACTTTAATGGTGTTTTACGCCATACTCAACGCCAGACTCAGCAATCATTCAGCTACATGATGGCCACCAGTTTTTAATGGTAGAGGAGGGAAACCTATATAGTCCGAACAAGAGAGTGATTTGACGAGTTGTATGAAAATGTAGATAATGTAGAGATTTGTATATCGAAGATTGCGTTTGATGTCAACGTTCCGCAAATTTTACGGTTGGTATAATGATCTTGTTTGCGATTACAAGGTATTACCACACACACACACACACACACACACACACACACACACACACACACACACAGGCACACACACACACACAGACACACACACACACACGCACCTGTTCCCATCTCTGGATTTCGAAAGGCCCGTGTGTGTCCAATATTAACCAGATTTTATATTTTAGTATCTGAGATTTTAATATTTCGCAAATGTGTGTTTATATTCGTGTAAATGTTATATGGTTCGGAACATTGTGTTAGCTACAAACAATAGATAGACGTGTGTGCGTGCGTGCGTGTATGTGTGTGTGTATGTGTGTGTGTGTATGTGTGTGTGTTAATAAGTATGTATTACTAGGGTATCCCTCACAATACGAGTTTATTTAATCAATATTCAAGACACCCTGTTGCTAGTGCTTAATTACAAATGTTGACGCAGGTATTTTACTTAGAAAAAGTACTACAAACTCGGCATAATACAAAGTTTGTTCACAAAGTCAATACATCTGAAAGAGATCGCAATCAAGATATAATGCGTTATATGGTCCATTACGTGAAGATTTGTTACAGCACAGCCAGTCTTAATTTGAATTATTAATTGATACTGATAAATAGACATCTATTGTTCGCCTGAAATATTTACATAGCACAGTCCACAATTACTAATTACGACACAATTTCATAATAACATTACGGAAAATATATCCACAGTTTTAATAATTTTCGTCAAGACATCGTTGTATTCAATTTCTTCACGGATATTATTTTACCAGTAATACTTCCAATTCTTTTCATTAAGGTTTGATTTGCCCTAGATAAAAAATGAATGTTAATGTTATTCTCTAGAATAAAACCATAATTTGATTACTAAACAAATATATCGAATCTCTCAATGTAATTCTTTTCTTTTATGATTATATATGATCCGGTTTTGACGTTGAGGGATTTAAAAGGCCATGAGAATAGGTATTGAAGTAAATAAGATACCTGGATTTTATAATTAAATCAAAATTTAAACTGTCGGGAAAAACTGCATAACAGATTTATCATTGCATACACTTTATCTGAAATATTATTAAATAAATAAAAATAAATAGGGAAGAGAGAACCAAGAAAACAACATTGTATATACAACCAGGATGCATGTATATAGAATATTGTTAACAATATCAATGTTATACTATTACAAAAGATGCCAAAACAAATGCTCAGGATCTTTTCTGTAAATAAGACTTCATCAGCCGAGTTTGAATTCAATACAGATATATTTCCGAAAGAAAAAGTGGTATCATACAAGGCCAAATTATAAATCTAAATGTGTTCCCAAATTCGTCTAAGAGTACCCACTGTGGTCCAGAGAGGACACTATATGAAAAAAAACACCTCTTAAATCTCGCTAAATCGGGGATCGAACCACGGACTTTCATGTTGAGTATCTAGCGCTCTTCCAACTGAGCTGTACTGTTTGCTGGTTGAGGGCTGATAAACAATTCTTTTTCATTCAGTTTGTTTGGAATTTGTCATTTGTATGAATTTGTCATCAGACATAGCTGAAGTATAACAAATTTTGACTTGTCCTACGGACATAAGCCACAGCAGTGAAGATCCATGTATTTGCCACGCTTGCCGAGGCACTATATTTCGGTATTAAATCTCATCAAACAGATGGCTTTTAATTTTTCAGGCGGATCACTTGTCTTAGGTATGACGCTGCATCGATTGTGACCTCTTTATTTACAATTTTAAAACTCAACAAACAATCTCGAGTTCCTTATTCCGTTAGATATAATAATATATGTACTGTATAACTGCAGAATTTTGCCCTCGGTCATTTTCTATCTTTTACGACAGAAAATAGAACCGACGTGGCTCAGTCAGTATCGCGCTCGACTCTTGATCGTGAAGTCGTGAGATCGAGTCCAGCCGGCGGCAGAATGGCTTCCTGTCCTTCAGATGAGACAGTATAAAATCGAGGTCCCGTATCACAGTAGCTGTCGGCACGTTAAAGAACCCTCACTGCTCAATGACCGTAAGTGCCGACCTCAGGCCCAAATTTGAAGCCCTTCACCGGCAATTGATGACGTCTCCATATGAATGAAAGATTCTTGAGTGGGACATTAAACAACAATAAACAAACAAACAAACAAACGACAGAAAACGAATCAAGTGAATAAGTTATTCATCCCGTCTAAAATTCACCCTCAGTCACATTCGTCTCATGAATGGCACGCATGTCCATACTGCAGTTACTCTTCTTCAAAATTTCACTTTTGTCTTAAATTCGCCCTCATTTAAAAACCCAAATTTAGCAGGAGCGAAAATTTCTAGGTATATACATATATCGAATATAACCTGAGTGGATTATTTTGAGATAGAACTTCATTTTCTGATATGATTTTTTTTAAAAAAAGATATATAAACAAGATAGTAAAATGATTACCAAGTATCCATAACATAAATAAATAATGCCGTCGAAAACACCCAATGTTGTAGTGCTTTGATGTTTGTTTCAATGAATGGAATTCAATTATACAATTTACTTAAAGCAACTAAAGACATCAACTTGGCTTTAAAGAAACTCTGTAAATCCATATAACATACGCTCGGTCATTAAACAGAGGCGTGAGTGCTTCAAAAAAGAAGAACTTTTGAAACGACAAGGCGATTAAACCCGTTAGAAGAATGTAGATGAAACATACCTATTGCAAGATAATAAGCATTTGTATATATTAACGATCTCTCTCTCTCTCTCTCTCTCTCTCTCTCTCTCTCTCTCTCTCTCTCTCTCTCACACACACACACACACATATATATATATATATATATATATATATATATATATATATATATATATATATATATATATATATTCGGGGCTATATTTACATTATTGATTTAAAACTGACTTTGTCAAATTAATTCAATCAGATTTTTCATGCCAGCTTTTCTTTGCTTATATAATTTGCCTTTGAAACTGTTTCCTTCTCAAAGAAAGTGTATTTACTTGTAATTCATAACATTTTAAAAACGGTTTTAAAAACCTCATATGGTTTTGAATTAAACAAAACATCAAAGAAAGCATTTTCAGTCAATATACACATACATTATAATACCTGTTTATTATACCCCTGTTTCATCTGCCACCTTGCTTAACGCTACAGTTTTTGAAAGTCCACTTTTCCAATGTCCCCTATAATTTCATTTTTTGTTTCCCTCAACCTATCGCTAAAATACTTTATACTGCTAAATCGTGGCTTAACAAATGATGGCAGTATAACAAGATTCTACTGTTTAAACAGTAAGCTCAAATGAATATGTTTTCCAAAGCTGTCAGCGTCCTACACATGGTTGAACCACTATAAATATTTCAGCTTGTGCTTTGACATGGGATTTATGTTTCTAAGTCTCGTTTCAAAGGTTCTTGGAGTTTTATATTGTGTTAGAAATTGGTAGCCTGTACTGAATTTGAACCCATATTCCCCAGCTTGCTAGATGTTAAGTGTGTCAGCCTGTCAGAAGCTCGAGCTGTGACCTGTCGCATACTAGTGATTAAATGAATAGTGAAATATCTTGAAAACAACACAAATGAAAATTAATTTATTAATTTCTTCCTGGCAGTATAATAATATCATTGTATATAGTGCGTGTTGATTTCTGTCTCGGTCGGTTTGGATTGAAATCTCGGGAAAATGATTTTTTTTTCAATATAACCGGGTCAGAATTGTAATAATATAATTTGGCCGGAGAATCGAAATCATTTCACATAAAGCTGGTTCACAATGTAACAGGAATAATATAAGGGGGGGGGGGGGGGACACACACTCGCTTGTATGAGTTTCCGTCCTATATTTTTCTTTGAAGGTGTCTTTATGAACGATCTTTAATGAATGTAGAATGTATTTTTGTAAATATTTATTATGTTTTAAATGCTGATAGACATGACCATTTATTTGTTTGTTTTCATCTTTAAAACAGCAAATAAATTGTTTTTCCATATAAAAATTTTACCGCCTGTAGGTCAAATTATACAATTTTTACTGAGGTCTCGTGTCAACATAGTGGTGTTTTATGGGGTTAATGTACCTCGATTTTACACGAGAGAATATGAAAATTGTTCGTCTCTTTTTAAAGGGACATTACCCTGTCTTTACCAAAACTTTATTTAATTTTTTTCTACTTTTACTACTTGTACTTGATATACAAAAACAAATACGAGATTTAAATGGTCAGCAAATGTCTTCACATTTTCTATAATGTATGTTTGTATATAGAATACAAACATTATGTAACATGTAATGTATTGATAATCTAATATATGAGTACTTTTTCCAAACAAGTATACTATAAGATTATTTTACTGTACAACAATATGTCCATTTAACTATATCGTGGAGTAGCAATTTCTCAACAGAAGAAAAGAGAATGAATCTTTAACTTAAAACATAGCAAATATTAGGTGCTTTACATTCTACTTTATAATCACACAATGTAAAACATACATTACATATTCAGAATTATTGTTGACAACAAAATATTATTGATTACTTTATGAATTATATATACTAATAGTGGCTCAATTCTCGCCACATATGTAATCTTCTGGATCTGTCCTTCACGAAGCAAAATATCTCAAAATTGACGCTATGTATAGACTACACAGTATTGTATAGACTGATTTCTGAAAAACCTGTGACAGATTTATTTTAGAATCCATGCACGAGCACAATAGAACGGAGCGGATTGGTGCATCAGCCCTCACTCGGCCTTTTTAGGCCATAGTACCAATTATCGCTAACATTATAAATAACTTAATTTGTGTCATTTAATGCTGTAGGTTTTTAGTTACATTTACATTTACAAAGGGAATGGTTTTTTAAAGAAAAAATAAATAATTCAATGGTTCAATTTGGGAAATTTTCACGAGATTTACAATAAATTTCGAGCTAGTAGAGACATTCGCGCATTTCTGTACTGTGGTTTCTTAAACCTATCTAACTGAAAAAATCAACATATCGACCTTTTCCAATTCGCATTCGAGTGTTTAGCCCATCCAAATTCTGAAGTCATATCTAGGTTTTCGTCCGCTTCGCCAGGGGGCGAATGTTTTAATATGATTTAGACATTGCCTGTGCAATTAAAAACAAAGATAATGCAGGTTCTTTTGAGATCATACTATTAATAGTTTCAAATATTTCATGAGACACCAAACTGGATGTCCGTTATGATGGGGTTCAGGGTACAACACTTGCAGGTCGCCATAATAAACTTAGTCTCCGAAACGCTTGTCAAATAAAGGTCTTGCTTCGCCTCAATTCGTATTTATTACATTGACTATTGTCTTTGTCCGCGAAACGTTTACCAGTATAGTAGTTTAGTGCCTTCTCGTTAGTTAACTTTTTCAGCGTTTTGGTAGATGAGACGATATTATCAATATTGCTTTTCGTATAAATTCTAATCATGCGGCGCTCTCTATCATCATTGTTTTTTGGGGTTTTTTTTTTTGGTGTAGTTGTTGTATACCTGAACATGAATTTATGGTACGCAAAAATCGCATTAATGAGTTAAATCTAGTTGTTCTTAGTTAAACCTAGATTTTCCCAAGTTCAACCTAGTTTTTATTTCAGTAATCCAAGTTAAGTGGATAATAACTAGGTTCAACTGAGAAAAACTACGTGTAACTGCGCCTAAATCACAAAAATGAGTTAAACCTAGTTTTTCTCAAGAAAAACCAAGCTTAACTGAAAAATAGGCTAACTTCGCCACAATCACATAAATGCGTATTTGGCGACGTTAAACTTTTTTAATGGGGTTACACGAAAAACCTTATTAACTTGAGAAAAAGTCGGTTTAATTTGTAACCTACATTGTTTGGAGAAAAACTAGCTTTTACTGGGAAAACCTAGGTTTTTCTCGAGAAAAACTAGGATTAACTCATTATTCTGATTTCATTGTGCTTAATAAATATTATAAACATAATACCAAAGTTATAATGCTCAAGACGATATCGTTTCTGTCAATTAGACTTCCTCAGTTGAGCTCCAATTTGAAAAGCATGTGTAACCGCTGTAAAAAAAAAAGAATGACTATCTTAGCTTTAGACAATTTTCGAATTTAAATAGTGTTAACAGTGCCAAATATTACTTTAGTATAAGATGAACAGCTGGTACCGAAATACCAGGTACTAGGTTTATGTCAGTTAAACCTTGTTTTTCTCCAGTTAATGTAGGTTATGAGTTAAACTTACTTTTTCTCCAGTTAATGATAAATTGGCGTGACATATTAATTGACATTTTTATGGTACATTGTTTTCACACGTTTATATTGAGTACAATGAGATATTGTTTAGTTTTTTGTCATATTATGACGTCAATTGATTTCTGTCTTCGTAATTGTTTTTTCCCTTGTTATGGTAACGCAGACGAAATTCAATTGAAACAGGTGAATTATCATCCCATTGACTTGAAATCGAATCTAAAATCAACTTTTTATGTATTGAATGGATACGGTTGATTTTATACTTGACTCACTGTCACTAATGTGTTGTCATGACAAAAATTGTTTAAGGATTTGATTTACCCGTTTTCAATTCATAAGCTCAATTTATATATTCAGTTTGTTAATAGTATGAGAGAGAGAGAGAGAGAGAGAGAGAGAGAGAGAGAGAGAGAGAGAGAGAGAGAGAGAGAGAGATATCAGCAACTATGAATATACACTTAGAAAGAAAATGTCAGATCAATGGAATACGTTCCTAATAAAAATCTCAAAAGATTTATTTGATAACTGCTGAATCAAAAGAAGAAAAAGCTAGCGATGTCCTTTAATTTGACATTTAGATATATCAATTAATAATGCCAATTTTCATACATATGTCAATGCGATATATCACAGCGAACTAGAAATTAAAGATACAACAGAATCAAGCACACACTCTTCATACTTAGACATTTTACTTACTCTAGACACAGACGGGAAATTGGTAACTAAGCTTTACGACAAACGCGACGATTTCGGCTTTCCCATCATAAACTTTCCATATGTAAGTAGTAATATCCCATAATTATCCGCATAAGGAGTTTATATTTCAGAAATGATCCGATATGCCAGGACGTGTTCAAAATGTGAACATTTCATATACAGATATAAACTACTCACTGACAAATTATTGACACAGGGATGTCGAAAACTTCGTTTAATGTCCGTTAAACATTTTACGCCGTAATAATTGTCTTGTTTGCAATTACTGTTTCACTAAATTAATTGTTGAGTTGCCTTTTGAGACGTCTGTACCAATTGTGACGAGGATTCGTTCCTCACGTATTTCAGTTCGACCTGACTATGGACTCATGGGGGGTGTGGCCGGTCGACAGGGGATGCCTACTCCTCAATGGCACCTGATCCCACCTCTTGGTGTCCAGAGGTATGTGTTTGTCCATCTTTAGCAGATTTGTATCTATATCCTGGCCATCCTAAAGATTTATACTTTGGTATCTCAGATGTTTTACATACAAGTACATGCATTTGAAAGGTCAAACAAAATTGCTTGAAACGTAGCTTAAAAAGCTATGGTAAAAATATTTTGAATCCAAAATGTATTTTCAAACCTTATACTTTATGAAGCATATGACAAAGCAAACACGAATTCGTCACAGAAAAACTTAACATTTAATTTACTCAGGTGACATGTCACTTTATTATAAATACTTTTCAATATTTATCTATCCTTTGTAAAAAAAAAATAGGTCAACAGCAGTGATTTACAGTTCAGATAATACCTTTATTACCATTTGTATCTCTAAAACACTATTCTTTCATTATGGAAACATCTATACAAATCTGAATTATTTTTTATAATGGTGCAAAATCTTAGGTATTTACATGTACAAAAATGAATAATGTAAATAACTTTAACATGTAAAAATGTTTTTGTTCTCAACAAACTCTAATACACTTTGACGCAATTTGTCACCAACTAGTAATATCTAATAATGAATCTGTCAAGGCATGTGTCAATATATGACAAGGATAAATCTTATTTTTGTTTTTTAGATTTTTTTTGTGATGCTTTACGCCACGCTCATTAATATTTCAGTTATATGGTGGCGACCAGTATAAATGATGGAAGGGAGAACGTGGTTGCAATGTATCCGGGAAGAGATCACAGGTCTTCCGCTAGTAAACTGGCAAAACTACTGACAACATCAGCTTAGGATCCAGTGGGACTCCAAACCACAATGGAAAGAGGTAAGAGTCGCTATGGTTCAAGGCGCAATGCTCTAACCACCCGTCCACAAAGACCCCGGCATTTAAAGAAATGGTATGTTTGGTCATACATCAAAAATATATATCAGAAAAGTATAAAATGTCCCCATAAAACTGAAAAGAATAAAGCTTCTTATCGCTAAAACTGAAATACAAAATCTTTACCAATGCTTTTTCTTTAAGTTTTTTTTTTAAATTATCATTGACAATGAAATATGCCTTGTTTTGTCAGCTTCGTCAAATTCTTTCCCATAGCCAACTGTACGTGTTTTCTATCTAAGATAGTACTTTAAACAAATCTAATGACTTATTTAAAAACATAATCATTCAATACAATTCCAACTGATTATTATTTAACTATATACCTTTAAAGTGTGTGTGTGTGTGTGTGTGTGTGTGTTTGTGTGCTTATGTTTAAAAAGACAGACATGTTTTTACAATACATTATTTTATATTTTCATAAAGGATTAAGATTTGAATAAAAAAACCTGTGTATTTAAATTTATTTTAACTGTTTATTGTGTTCATTCAGGACTGTAGATAATTCTGCACTTCGCATGAACACGTACCATTGACATTGATATGCCTACCAAAAACTTACAAAAGCAATTGACAGGTGCATTCAAAGTGTGTAACTAAAACGACTTGAACATATTATCCTGAAATTGTTTCATTATTTTTATATCATTTCTTGACAGATGTTTTAACTTATAAGGAGGCCAGTTATATAACTGAAAATTTTGACCTGCTCCGTGACAAGGAACCTTTTAAATATCTTACGACTGACCCGTAACGTATACCGAGCGCATAACAAATGAACGGCCACTATTTATTTTTTAATATTGCATATCACGAAATTGTAACATGACTTTTTTATTCTTGCGGAATATCCCAGTACAGGAAGTTGGACCGTTTAAATTGTATAAAAAGATACTAGCTACTTTTTATTATCGTTCATTTCCCTTTTTCTCATCATCACTGTGCTTTTTCAAGACCCAACTCTTCAAGTATGCTTTAGAATGATATGGAATTCAGCATCGGGAAAATATGTCAGAAAGTCAGAAAGGATATCACATGAAAACTTTTAAATAAAACATCAATTAAAATGTCTATAATCTGTGTTCTGTTATGTAAACATGACAGTAGAAATTCTTTTAAATGTAAGAGTTAATTTTGCTCTTGAATTTGAATACAAGTTTGAATTTTAAGTGGTATTTGACAGGAAAAATAAAAAGAAGAGGAATCGTGTAGACATTGAACATTGATGCGTATCAAATCGAAGCTTGGTTAGTTGTGCAGGCATATCAAACGAAATATATATATATATATATATATATATATATATATATATATATATATATATATATATATATATATATATATATATATATATATATACGATAATAGACAAAACGTGGTTTTAAATAAAAGGTGCTTTCAAACGAATGGTTAGTTCTGACGTTTTCAGATTGTATTGGAGCAGAATGTGGGACAATAGGAAATCAGATTTGCTGTTTACGAAAAATAGAGTGTTGGTGTAGTAACTAAACATTTATGGGCAGTACAAACCTGATGTATACGATGGACAATGTATTGGTATATATCATTTCAGTACTATGTTTGATAGGTAAGTGACTATTTATTTTTGAAAAATGATGATGGTGGTCTCGTGATATTGATACGTACATATTATAAAAATAATACCGAAGTTATAGTTTTACAAAAGGAGTCAAAAACAAATGCTTAAGGTGATCGTTTTTGGCAAACAAATTTTATCAGTTGTGCTTGAATTTAAACCAAATGTAGAGTTCCGGAAAGGAAAATGGTATCATATAACGATACGATAAGAGAGTAGTAAAAGTTAGAAACAGCATTAATAGAAAGGAAGTAGAAGTAACATCATAAAAACGTGTAAATAATAGAAATAGTAGTTTATTGTAATAATAGAAGTACCACCGTCGTAATAGTATCGGACATTGTAGTAGTAGTAGTAGTATCAGAAGTGGTAACAGTAGTAGTAGTAGTTTTAGTATCATAAGTGGTAACAGTAGTAGTAATAGTGGTAGTAGCAGCAGTATGAGTATTAGAAGTAGTAGTAGTAGTAGTAGTAGTAGTAGTAGTAGTAGTAGTAGTAGTAGTAGTAGTAGTAGTAGTAGTAGTAGTAGCAGCAGCAGCTGTGCTAAATATGTGACCAAAGTGAATAAATACATCCTTTAACTTAAATTATGTAAACTAAATATAAATATTTTATGCTGCAATTAATAAACAACCCTCTGAATTTGTTTAAACTAAAATAAATTACCTGCATTGCACCAGGAAGCTGGTAGTCTGACACATAATGGACACGACCTATTGGTATTCTGTACTAGCAATGTATAATAATTAGGGATTTTACCTAAATTTCTTTGTGATATAGATATTCATTATTCAGCTTCAGTTTTGCATATTTCTGTGAAACCTATCTTTCAGTTCGAATACAATATTGGAATGTTTTTATATGACCAATCTCCGTATTTTTATCATTCAAGAACAAAAGGGCAAGGAAAGAAAGATTGATTTAAAATTCGGTATTTTTGATGTAAGAACATTAGGTTTAGGTTATTTTATGTCTGATTTGATGCCACCGTCTGTGTCGGAACTCTACATCGATATTGTATGTCTAATTCGGTCTCAGCTGATGAAGTCTTATAGACAAAATTTTAATGCCTTAAGTATGTGTTGTAGTATAATAACTTTCTAATTATTATTGCATGATTCATTTTAATTGTTTGTATGTATGTATGTATGTATGTATGTATCTCTTTGATAATTCGTAATTGTTTATTTCACCACGTGTTGATATATTTTCCTTTAGACGCCTGATTTACATTTTTTTAACACGCTCCCCCTTTTCCCAGAAAAGAACAATTAAAGAGACTGACGGTTTTCCCCGTTTTATGACATCTTTTATAATCACAGCTGTTAATATCATTAGAGCAGTTTTGAGCATCAATAATTAATTCAGAAATACATTTATTACAGGTAGGCGATATAGTACACAAACTTCCGGATAGTGTCTCTCTCTCTCTCTCTCTCTCTCTCTCTCTCTCTCTCTCTCTCTCTCTCTCTCTCTCTCTCTCTCTCTCTCTCTCTCTCTCTCTCTCTCTCTCTCTCTATATATATATCGATTTATGGATATTTATGTACATAAATTTGTGTATGTAGGTGTGAATGTGATTGTCAATTTACAGATTTAGACTTTGTCATATTTAACTTTTTAACTTTAAGTTAACCAATATAAAACCAATAGGGTAACCATGGGTTAAGATTGTTATCACAAATCATTATGTGGAAATGTGGAATTGAATTTTGAAAAGTGTTTTACACCACACTCAACAGTTATTTAGTTATATTGTGGCGGACATCTTTTATTGGTGGAGGAGAGAACCCGGTTACAATGTACCCGTGATGAGAACACCGGCCTTCCATGTACCCGTGAAGAGAACACCGGCCTTCCACAAGTAAACTGGCAAACCTCCTCACAAAATCAGCTTAGCTTCCAGCGGAACTCGAACTTGCACTGAAGGGGAGTGGGAGAAAGACTTCATTTAATTTTGTGTTAAGACGGTCAAGCGTGATGCCATACACTTTAAATAACCATGCTACTCCAGTGTTACGTCTCTATTTTTACTATTACGAAAATTTTGTCACGGATTATCAGTGAAGGTCAAAGCTTATGTTCTATTAATTACTTGTGATTTTTAACATTGACAAAGCAAATATGTAATGCGCACTATGAACAACAACAAAAACTGCAATACTAAGGTTGAAATCTTCAGAAGAAAGGCATACCATGTTGACCGGTCATACCCGTCGTTAGTCCACCGTCAATGAAATGAAATAGGTGAGGAAGAAATCCTCGTCATAATTCGTACAGACGCAACAACAACCGCTATCGAACAGGTAACTCAACATTTCATTTAGTGAAACAGGGTAACCGCAAACAAGACTTACATGCCGACCGTAAAATTTGCGGAATATCAAACGCGATTTTTGATAACCCTGTGCCAAAAACTTGTCTGGTATGCCGGATCATTTGTGAGATATAAACATCATATGCGGGTGATTGAGTGAGGGATAGGGAAATCGCTGTGTTTGTCGTTAAGTCCCGTTGTTAATTTCCAGTCTGTGTCTAAATTAAGTAATATGTCCAAATAGGAAGCATGTGTGCTTGATTCGGTTGTGTTTTACTTTCTAGTTGGTTGGGATTTATCGCATGGATTTATGCATGGCAAATTTCATTATTAATTGACAAAATGTCGTCGATATATTTAATATAAAATGTCTCAGATGTCAAGGTACAAATAAATAGGATTCCAGGATATATGTACAAATCTGGTAAAAATGGACAACCACGGACCTCTTCAAATCAAGAGGTGGGATCTGGTGTCAAATTAAAAGTCACTGCCAGCTTTTTCTTTTGATTCGGAAACTTCTGAATGAATAAATAAAGAAATAGGTGAGCCAATAAAGGGGGGCAATTGGTCCCCATCGGAATGCCGATAGTTTGCTGAAAGACAATGTCTCCACAATTACAAAAAATATAGTGTCCATTAGAAATTCCAGCTTTTTTTTTCATTTCAATGTATTTATGTGTAGAATCAGAGTGGTGTTGGACGAAATAAGTTTCATGATAACCAATGACTGAATAATCAAATTCCAGGGTACCACTTTTAGTTAACTGTTGTCGATGATGCCAAAAAGTTATTCTTTTAATTTTTCATGTGGAATTGTTGTGTAAAGTGTAGAGAAGTTGTATATTTTGATAGTATGAATTTGAGAAAAATGGTGTGTCGAAGTATCCACATTTACACCGCTTCTGGAATAAGCAACTGCACAGTATTGCTGAAGTTTCTACTTAAAAGCTGTAAGATTATTGTAAGGAGTTAACACAGAGCTTTAGTGGAACATTTGCTAGACACAGCTATGTGCCCCTACTTATTTGGGGTTTTGTGAAGTTTAGGTATCCACTATAAATATGGTAGTTCAAAATTAGCATCGGGTATAGATACACCAAAAGAGCGTAATACGGACACTAGAATACGACAGAAGATAAATTAAATACAAAAATGGTCTCAATATGAAGGACAATCCCAAATAAACACTATATTATTTTAGGCTTTGTCTGCTGGGACCAGATCATGTAATATATCCAGCTACGTTAACACTTCTGGATTATTAAACAAAGGATGCTAATGTGTTGAAATTCTGCAACCCTAGATAACTACTCTAAATATATTCTATTCTAAAATCATTTATTGTCTATAAATAGAGTATCCTGATATATGATAGCACAATAAAATCAATATTCCCAAAACTCGAATTCATCTAAATCGTTTAAATGATGCGAGAACAGGTCTGAATTAGTGCTAAAAATTCGGTTGATTGATATCACGTGATTGCTAAGATGAATACTGTCGATGGAATGTTTAGTTCAACGATAACAGGATATTTAATTGTAACAAGAATATATAAGACAACGAGGCTTGTTGGCAGTTTAAATATTGTGTTTAAAGATAAGATCGCATTTCCTCATTCAGTTTCGCTATAGACCGTAGATAATCTCAATATGTGTGTGTATTTGTTCCTTTAATGTTTTGAAAATTTACACTGAAGTAATCACGAAAGCACAGGTGCGAGAACGACTTTTTAAAAGTGAAGACAGTGAAACAGAATAGTGACAAATATTCATTTATAAACATGAAAATTGGAATATCAGCTGTTTGGATAATCTCGCTGATTTGTATTTGTGAGTATAATTTTTTTGGAAATGAAAGTTTCGGGTATTTCAGTATTCGGAAGGCAGAATGAAATATTAGAAAATTACAAATTTACACACAACGCATGGTCTTTTAATTGTCATTTTTTGTAGGTAAATAGCATATGCATGAAAATACTACATGAGTATTGACTTATGCACCGAATCCTGTTTATTGCTGACCTCAAGACTTATTGAAAACTGCAATGAAGAATATATTGCATTGGTCGGGGACCAGTAGCCGACTAGAACCAGTTCCCGGCTCAGATATTTCATGGTTTTTGGGTATATAGAACACGATTGTATGATATTATTTTAGATCATTCCTCAGCTGTGGGACATAATTCTAAAAAGAAATAAAATATTGTCGTGGTATATACTAAAGACGATATTACGCCATAGCCGGCTATTTTGTCCCTGACCACTAGTTCTACACAAAAGTAATATAAAGTTAAATAAAAACAATAATTTATTTCTTCCAAAAAAGAGACAGAGAGCTGTGTATATTTGTTTTTGTAGGCGTGTGATGGTTTTCTTCGTAATTTGCACTGTAAATTTTTTTGGTGTCAGAATATTTCAATACCAAAAATACTTTTTAAATATTCTCAAAGTAATCACATTTCAACATAAAATTGTATTTAGGTTTATTTATATTTCATATCTTATGTATCCGTGCGAAAAACATTCAACCTCATCAAATGTTTACACAAAATAGACTCTTTTCTCGAGAGAGAAAAGCATGAAACGATAATGTTTTGGTTGAGAAAGTGTAGTTTGCTATCATCTTTTGACGACTTTGAATTATATCGTATTTCTATTATGATGAGTGATTTTGTTTAATCAAATATAAAGCAAAATCTCATATGTAATAAAAATGCTTAAAATGCTACATTGTATATATATATATATATATATACATATATATATATGAGTTAGCCCACAGAAAAAGGGTGTTTATCATAATTTTTTTAAAGAAATTTATATTTTAGTCGAATCACATAGAACAAACTCTCAGCTTTTTGAAAAATACAACTTGAATAAAAAGCCTTAAAAATTGCTTAAAAATAATAACTTTAGGCTACTGATGTAGAAAATAACGTGAAGTAAGATATAACGTTACATGACGTTATTTTTCCCAAAAATGATGAAATGATAACATAAACTCCTAATTATTTATCAGGTGTCAAAATCTATTTGAGTGAAATTCAAAAGATATATCCGGTTAGATATTGTTTAAGGAACAATTGGAATATATTTCTTTCAAAATCGTTTTTAGTAACTTAGTGACAGTTATGCTTTTAACTTCTAATATGAACGGTATTTTTTCATTTGCAAGGAGAAACCAAAAACAAAATCAAATTTCTAAAAGTAGAAAAAGGAAAATTTAAACAGGGAACATTTTTTGTCGACCCGATATAAATACTAGACCCATTCTGCTTTCTGAATGCAGCAAACGTATGTTAGGGAGATCGTAGTTTACAAAATACAATTTTAAAAAATATGTTTTCTTTGGAGATGTTTCGGCTTCCAAAGTGTTCTGTCGCTCTTGTTTACACGTTTACATTTCATACGAATAGAGGTGTTGCCGATACTCTATTAGTGTAACTTACCTTCCTCTCCCCGTATATCATCCTGGCCTTAGTTTCAAAAGATGTATTTTGACGAAATATTCGCAAACTCTGTCGATTAAATCAAATATTTCCCCACCTGCGACGATATGTTTTGTCCTTCCATTCGCCTGACAACGGGTAACATATATTTCGTGTTTGTATACCTCCCCTACGGTATTAGTTTCATATTTCTTTCAGAATTATTTACATACATATAACAAATGATATGAAAGAACATTGTATAGAAGTGGCAGATCCAAAACTTTCCAAAGGAATGTGTGGGGATAATATAATTTTATTGTTTAAAGTTGCTATCAAATACATGCCCCACTGCACAAATTTGTCAAAATATCGAATAAATTTTTATGCAAAAATTCGTATGAAGGTTAATGACACATATCTCTTCAGACAAAAAAAAAACAAGTGAAAATTGGAATCAGTATACAGCTTCCACACCCGATATCACAACGAGTCCTGAGATCTGAAATTGTTTTTCTCTTTCAAAAATTAAGACAAATGCTAGTGGGTCCAGGGTATGCCTTATCAGAATTTTATTTCAATCAAGCCCTGAGAGGCTATTTTAGTTTCCAGAAACTAGATTATATCTGTCTTTTCAAAGGTGTAACATTGATAAAGTGATAAGGTTTTTTAGTGGTTGTTAGGTTACCTTTTAGATAGCGGTTGTTAGGTTACCTGTTCAGTAGCGGTTGTTAGGTTACCTGTTCAATAGCAGTTGTTAGGTTGCCTGTTCAATAGTGGATGTTGAGTTACCTGTTCTTTAGTGATTGTTGAGTTACCTGTTCTTTAGTGATTGTTAAGTTACCTAATCTTTAGTGGTTGATAGGTTACCTTTTAGATAGAGGTTGTTAGGTTACCTGTTCAATAGTGGTTGTTGAGTTACCTGTTCGATAGCGATTGTTGAGTTACCTGTTCGATAGTGGTTGTTGAGTTACCTGTTCTTTAGCGATTGTTGAATCGTCTGGTACTATTGAGTTTATACCTCCATTATATTGTTTTGATTTTATTATGGGCTTGCTGCTCACGCCATCTGATCCCATCAGAGTCAATGTTCACCAAATTAGTATGTCTCCTTAAGCACCTAACGATTATATTAAAGTATTATAAACATAAAACCAAGGTAACAGCTCTGGTAAAAGCAAAAACAAATAAAAAAGTGTTAAAATAAATGCTTTAGACAATCATTTTTGGTCAATATATTTCATCATTCGAGCTCAAATTTAAAATAGATGTAGAGGTCCAAATCAGAACGTGGTATCATACAAGGCCAACATTAAAACTTTATGTATTTCCAAATCTGTAACCACTGTATAAATATAATGCAGACTAAATGTACAAGTTCCTTAAACGCATTTTGATTTTGATTCAACTATGGACTGATGATAAATGTGACCTTTTGGATATAAATACGAACTTCTTCATGACAGATGTCACAGTTTTTCCACAATTTTCGGTGGTCTGTTTCTTGTTTTCCACTAATTGTATTTTATCCTATGAATTTGTCACAGCTGACCGTGCTAAGTCCAAGTACCGGCTATTGAAGATAATACTGGGTATGTTGGTCAACTTGATCGAGGTGGTCAGACTGTGGTCACTTTGACTTTAAATGTGAAACTTTGTTACCGTATTAGGCTCAGCGAAAGTAGTCAGTCCGCAGTTTTTACTGCATTTTACTATTTATTTAAATTGCAAAATTTATCGCAAAATAGAATGAAAATAAATGAATTAAATACTTACAGACCGGAAAAAATTAATGATGCATAAAATAGTGAATTGGGAGTCCCAAAGCAGTTTGAAGTCAATTATATAACCATTAGCTGTAAACATTGAAGATTGTACCTACTACGCTTAGAAATCATCTATAATACTAAACTGCACAGACAATTCCGACATTAAATGTTGCAGAGAGCGCGTAGTACAACTAAAGGTGATGCAAACGTTTCTACTTGGACAGATAAATTAATGTATTATGGAACCAATTGTTTGAATTTTTAAAAAAAGATAGGATGTCACTATATAAATAAACATTACAAATTTTCTTGTCGACATTACAAAAATTTAAAATGTATAAGTGTCAATAGGATTAGAAATATTGGTATTACGAATGACAAGTGTTTTGTATTGTATGAATAAAATAAATATTTTTAAAATTCCATCCTAATGCTATTTAATTTTGCAACTAATTTTTTAGATTTCGATTTGGAATAATATTTAATGAAGGAAGAAAAACTCATAAAATAATACCATTACAAAAGTCTAAATATTTAAATATAAGTATATCATTTTCTGACAATAATATCGTGATAAATAGCAGTATTTCTGCTTAAAGCTTTCATCTCAACTTTTAAACCAATTTGATTAAATGAATAAAATATACAGTTTTTGAAACACCCCAGTTGATATCCGAATTTACATTGAAAGCATTTAGCAATAGCTTGTTTCAGTTCATCTGCGGGGAATTAAGTTTAGATAAATTTTCTGTCTTGTATATATAGTAAGTGTCATTATTTTTTTTTCAAATATAAAATATCTCCAAATTATAAATCTCTAGGATGCCCAGGATACAGGTACAAATCTGGCAAAAATTGGACAAACACGAACCTTTGAAAATTAAAAGGTGGGATCAAGTGTCATGGAGCAGTAAGCATTACCTATTGATTGGTCGTGATTCCACATTCAAATCCAAATGAAATACGTGAAGTAAAAGTCACCACCCGCTATCGAACAGGCAACTCAACATTTCACTTAGTGAAAGAGAGTAATTACAAATCTGTCACCTATTGCTTCATGGTATCCATTGGCACTTCTCCATTTTTACTTTTTTCTCTTTGAACTATGTATTATTAAGACGAAAGTTGACGTAACTCGACAACTCGAAAATGTTAAATGTTTAGTGAATACAACATTATAGGTTCTATGAAATATAAAAAATCTCAGATACCAAAGTATAAATCAATAGAATGTCCATGACATAGATACAACTCCGGTAAAAATGGACAAACACGGACCTCTGGAAACCAAGAGGTGGGATCAGGTGCCATGGAGGAGTAAGCATCCCCTGTCGACCGGTCACACCCGCCGTGAGTCCACAGTCAAGTCCAATGAAATTGAACATTTAACAGAACGTCATATCTATATTTTCCACGATCACCAATTAATATACCGTAAATAATTCCAATATATATATGCAGGTATGTGCTATTGCAGTTCCATAGTACCATGGGATTCTGAAAATAGATTACACAGAACAAGCAGCGTGAGGAAGATTGCCTTGTATTGTTGTTAGATTACATATTGTGTGTTGATAATTGATACACTATACTCTCATTGAAAACCGGGAAATACAAAAGTACCTAGCGGCGAGTAAACCAGATACAAAAGAATTCACGATGTACATGATTACCATTTATCCATCTTTTTATTATAATTATTATTATTTTTTTTTTTTTGCTATATTTGGTTGCTGTTTTTATTATCAGTTGTCTTGTTGTGAGGGAATTGTCATAGTTACGAATGAGGCTATTGTAAACTTGCATTGTATCAAAGCATCAATGATTGAGTTTGTGATAATTTTTGTATAATCACTATTCCGGTTACAACGGTCTTATGTCAGTATGTTATTCTATTAAATTATCATTTCAGTGACACCAGCATTTGGTGCTTGGCAGGCATCCGATGTTTTAGCCATAAGAAACAGCATATTATCATCAGCATCATATCACAGACTGATCCGCCCCGCAGAAGCCGTTACAGTTGGCGTTAGTTTAAATCTGTTGACCATTAACTCTCTAGTAAGACTGTTTACTGTTCTGTTGTCCATATTGATAAAGATCTATGTCTTGCTTATAATTTTGATCATAATTTTGTTTTGGAAGTTTTAAATTTTAACGAATATAATTCATAATATACATTCATGATTTTATTTCATATGTACAAATAGTTAGATATAATATTAAATGATGCAAAATGTTGTTTATTGCATTTAATCGAACCCGGGTATATGGAAATCGGAGGTGTGAATTTTATGGCCAAAAAGAATTTAGGCCAGGGAATCAAAGTTATTTCATACACATGTAAAGCGGGTTTTCAAATGTATTGAGGTTCAACATCAGTGGATTCAACTGTAGTTGGTTTCATTTTCAAGATATTTGCTTTAATGTTTAATTATCACATGTTTAACAATCATTTATTTGTTTCTAATAGTGATTCACGTCATGTAGATATTTATTGTCTTCCGTACGGTTGGAATGAGAAGGAAAAACGTGATTGTACAAAATGTATAACTTAAGAATTGACCCAGTTGTTTCGGATGCATTTATATACTGTTTGTCTCAATGGCGTTTATGCCACTCTCAATTAGGTCTTTCAGTTACAAATATCTAAAGTCTAGACATCTCAAAAGATAAGATAGTAATATTTATACAGTGAGTACTTCTTAGACGGATTTGGCAATATATTAAGGTATATTTGGCCCTGTTTGATACCACTTTTCTCTTTCGAAAATACATATTTATATTAAATTCGAGCTTAACTGATGAAGTCTAATTGACCGAAACGATCGTCTTGAGCATATGTTTTCTTTATTATAACCTCTAACTTTGGTATTGTAAATAATATTTATATCCTGATGGCCAGTTTTAAATTGTGTAAATGGAGAAATACCAAATTAAAGAGTCGGCCTGACTCAGTCGGTATCACGCTCGTCTCTTGATCGTAAGGTCGTGAGTTCGAGTCCAGCCGGCGGAAGGTTGGTTTCCTGTCCTTCGGATGAGACAGTAAAACCCGAGGTCCCGTGTCATAGTAGGTATTAGCACGTTAAAGAACCCTCACTGCTCAATGGCCGCAAGTGCCGAGCATAGGCCAAAATTTGAAGCCCCTCACCGGCATTTGGTGGCGTCTACAAATGGGTGAAATATTCTTGAGTAGGACGTTAAACAACAACAAACAAACAAACCTAATTAAAAGTATTTATAATTATCCAAGAAACACCAATCTAAGAAATAAATGAAACGACAATCTTGCCATCTTAATTCCTGCTGGGTTCATATCCGCAAATGGCTAGTTTTTAAATATTGTTAGTAAACGTCCTGCCTAGAATTGTATCTGAAGTGAGACAAATTTGACCTGTGCTACGGACTAAAGCCAATGCAGTGGGTGTTCTTTAATGTTCCAAGTCTAGTGTAACACGGAACCCCAGTATTAGGTCACATCCGAAAGAACCGTGACAGTTATGGCCCTTCCTGACCATTTCTCGAATAGTAAATGCCTGTTCTAAATGTAAAAGCATCAGGCTTGAGATGAGAACAAAATTGAACCCAGTAATTTGACCCGCCTGTGTCAATGTTCGACAGTTCATTAGCTGTTGATGAAGTGTGGGATACATAAAAGATAGACTAATGTGGCGTAACTAATGGTGGCTGAGGGGAACGTTTTCGACCGATATTTGCATTATTATAAACATTTCAGGAATTAAAGACCCAAACAGCCTCTGTTACTGGCTGGTTGACTGTGGTATGTAACACAATAGAATTAGAAATAAATGCATACTAATAACTCGTTATACTATTCCCCTTCTGTTTCTAATCCATTTTTTCCATTTTTGTATTTTGCACTTCATTAGAAGAGTGTATGAAGTTTATGATGTATTTTGGACATTCCTTTTTCTTGACAGCACTTGTATACTATCTGTGTATACTTACATCCGTCGGTACATACGACCAAGTAAAGGATATGGTCATACAAACCATTTGAAAAAGACACTTGAAGGCGGAACCTTACATTCGCTCCTCTGCGCTGACCCATTCACCAAACCAATGTTGAAAAACCCTCACAGACACTGTCTTTTATGACGTCTGTACAAGCCAGGACGTACCAGATTCCTCACACATGTTCGCTCCGGAAATGACATCGTGTAATCGGGGAGAAGTTAACTAGATCCGAAACGGTGTAATATTCTGAAGAGCCATTTACGCATACTTCTTTAGAATAACTAACATAGGCCTAATATCCATATTGATACACTGCACAATTTTTCCATTGGTTGTTTTGTCTTGATGTTTTCTAGAATTGTTTTATTCTTTTTACTAACCTTCTGATCATTCCGGTTTCTTTCAGGAACTAAAATCGCAACAGTTTTCTGTGACTGGCTGGTTGACTGTGGTAATTTAACATTCTTTATCTTTTCCAAAGTTCTTGAAATAGATGATTTTATGTCATCTGCCCAGTATAGAATGAATTATCAATTTGCAGTCATTTTCTTCTTCTGTAAATAAATACTGTACGCATTTATATTTTAGAGATACAAAATTTATTTCGTATTACGTGAGTTCTGTCTATTCATGTATTTTCATATCAACATTTTTCCTCCAGTCTTGTATGATAGTTTTCCCCCATTTACGACTGCGCAGAAAGCGTAAAATCTACCTTCTGCTAAAAATTGAACATCGAAATTTAAATTAAATATTTGTCAAATTATACAATAATTTTAATTTGAGCTCAACTGATGAAGTCTTGAACACAAACGATTGTCTTATGCATTTGTTTTACCCCCTTTGATGAGCAAAACTATAATTTTTTGGTATTTTGATGACACCTCTTGATTTCAAGAGGTCCTTGTTTGTCCATGTTTTACCATATTTGGCCCTATATTCTGGACATCCTATTGATTTATACCTTGAAATATGAGACGTTTTATATTTATCATATCCAAACATGAAGTTAAGGGGGGGGGGGTTGCTGTGGTTTTTTTCCTTCAGTTTTTAAATATTTAGATTGATATGCAATAACAAAAAGAAATATATAAATAATTCCTATAATACTTCCATATTTTGTGAAAATTACTTGTGAAACCAAGGTTTTGGCACCCAACCTTACTATTTGAATATTTGAAAAATACCATACTAGACTTGACCTTAATTTCATAAAATATATAGGAGTATAAGACTTGTATGCTCTGTATAGCTCTTTTGTGTTATTTGTGTTATCAATCTAGGTAGTAAACAGACGGGATTGAAAAACACAGCTAATACTATTCGATATTATACATCACGTTCAAGTAGAAAAAATCCAAATAATTATTTTTGGGGAAAACACAACTAATGCTTCTTTAAACTTTTCCCGCGCGTTTTCCGACACACAAAAAGCTATGTAGGTAATGATGAGTGGTTATGATAAAATTTAAAATAATCAGTAAATTTCTAAGTCAGCTGTTCCAAGAGCGATAACTCTTACAGCAAAATACTGAAAAACAAGTATAAAATATGTCAATTGAAAAAATAATTATCTAAATGATATAGTTTCTATTCATGTATCAATTTATTAAAGATAAATGTGGAAGATGATCCAAGCACCCCCACAAAAGGATACCCTGACTCACTATGGTTCATTTCTAATCCAGCAGCAATACACGTATAAATGTTTTCCTTTGTCAAATTTTAGGGCAAGCATAAGTCTGTGTATTTATATATAGCGATAACATTTTTATTTTATGTTATTTTTTGTTAAGTGTATATATATATTTTCATTTTACGTATTGGTGGTCAATAGTATCCAAGTAAAATTAAAGAAGTACCAATAGATAATCGAAACTCGACTTCATTAGAATACGACAAAAGAGATATGTAAATGGCCTCAACATGATGAACATTTGCGAATCCCAAACGGGATAGGACTAGGTGTCCGGGAGGAGACAGTGTCCTCTGTCAGCACGCCACAGCCGTCGCAAATGTTCCATGAAAACCTCTCGAGTTCAGTTTAAATAATCGATGATAATACAGCGTACACAAATTTTAAAAAGAAAACTGAGCATGTATTTAAACAATATGGCCGACAAAGAGACACAATTCTTGCAAAAATGCCGTTAGATAAAAACTATCTACAGGTTATTACTAAAGAAGAAAATTATTGTATTATTTGTATTCCGTGCAATGCAAAATAGCTCCATTTTCAAAAAGTGTGAATTGATAATTTAAGAACTTTCGTAATGGTTTAAACAATTAAGAACATTTCAAATCAAATTAATAAAGAAATCAATGTGAGCAAAAATACGAGAGAATGACAGATATAACATTTCATAAACGTTCAATATTTAACAACATTTCACAAAGAAGATGAATGAAGTTCTTCCTTTGGCTTTGCATTGAGATTAGGTTTTCTGTGGAAGTGAACCGAAGTATCCAGAGAAACCATACGTGTCCAAACTGGCTACAATATACAATATTGAATTAAAGGCTCCAGTTGTTTGTGTTTTGGTAACAATATTACAACGCAAGTCTTGTTACCACTGCGTTCCATGGACACCCAAGTTTAACATTATAACACATTACACCACTGCTGAATTTGACTGCGTGTTTGTATATTGAAGTCTAAGAATTTTAGGCCGATCTATATTTCATTCGTATATCAATCTAAGTAGTTAGAAAGGGGAACAAAAGTTTTGGAAAATCACAGCTAATTCCCCTTTAAGGATTTTGTACGTTCAAGATGTTCGAGATCAAAATACCTGTGTACTGAGCTTCCGTGTATCATTTGTGACGGGTGTGATATGGGGTCGCTGACGTTTTCTGGACACCCGTTTCTATTCCCGTTTTGGGATTCGCAATTATTAGTCATGTTGTAACCATTCCTTGTTATATATATTATAAACATAATACCAAACTTATAATGCTCAAATAATTTGTCGTATTATAATGGACTCGGAGTTTCCATTTCCCACTGGTACTTCTTCATTTTCATATAAGCCCTATATGTTATTTATAGTAATTATATGTTATAAGTGTCCAGATAGTAATTTAATTATGCGTATGAATGCTTTATACACAACACATATATTTTATAGGAATGGACAGATTCAAGACTGACGTGGAATTCCGGTACATACCCCGATGTACCACACGTATACTGCATAGACACTGAAATTTGGAAACCTGAACTGTTTGTGGACAACGCGTATGTATTTCTATTAACAAGGAGATCCACTATATAGCTAGTTATCATAGAAATGTCCTAGGTATATATATATATATATATATATATATATATATATATATATATATATATATATATATATATATATATATATATATATATATATATATATATGAAAGAATTGCTACATTGGAAATTGAAATCAAATAAAAGGATAACTGAAACAAAACTAAGCTCAAAGTACCATCGGATTCGATGCATAAAAAGTTCGACCAATCGTTCCTCAACAATATACAAATTCCAGCAATGATTGGGTTCGGCACAACAGAGGTTCGCACCCAAAGGAAAAACGACCGCCGATTCGTGTCATACGGAAGCGTATTTGCGCCACCTTAAGTTTTTTATTTCTCGTTTTGCCAACTTAAAAGTTGGATTTTCCAACTTTTCTTCTCGTTTTTCCAACTTAAAATATATAATCTGAGTTGACAAAATTTGCAATGCTGTCCCAAAAAGTCGCCCCCTAAAGTTATATAAGGCTTTAAGCAGTATATATTTTAAGAATCATATAGAAAAGAAACTTAAAATGTATCCATTTAATAAACTACAGTTTTAAATAATTCATTATGTTCCAAATGTTTAAATTTTTTGTATAAGTGCTACATGTCACCAAATATATGCACAATTTCTGGTAATTTGAGTCACTACCATAGCCTCTTAGGGTAGTTTCGATGTAGATATATCATCATTTTCCTTTTAACTCCAACATTATAGCGAAGAATCGCCAGATTGCTAATCAAATAATTGTACCGTTTCGTGATATTTTACACGGTATCTTAAAATTAAAAACTACGTTATAGATATTAAATTCTTTCAATGCACGAGTGCCTCTTTACAAATATAGGCCATATTTATATTAATTTTGACAAGTCCAGATTTCAGTTGGAAAAGCCAAGAGAAAAGTTGGAAATTCCAAGAAAAAGTTGGAAAACCCAAGAAAAAAGTTGGCAAGAAAAAAGTTGGAAAAGCCAACTTTGACGTTGGAAAAACGAAAAAACAGTTGGAATTGCCAACTTTAAAGTTGGCAAAATGAGACAAAAAGTTGGAAAAGCCAACTTTTAAGTTGGAAAAACGAGAAAAAAAGTTGGCAAAACGAGAAAAAAGGTGGAAAAGCCAACTTGACAAAACAAAATAAAAAATAGGCTTCCGTAGTGTTAACATCATCATTTTATACATCGAATCCGCCTAACTGAGTGCAGTTTGTCAGATTGACTTTCCTGTTTTGACTTTGTTTGTAGATCAAATTTATTAAGTAATTTTGTAATTTCTTGTTATTTTCACTTAGATCAAGTTCGATTGACATTTCGTTGGTATTTTGACCTTAGTTTTTAGCTCACCTGAACCGAAGGTTCCGAAATAATTACTCTAACTTTCGCTGATATTTACTCTCTCTCTCTCTCTCTCTCTCTCTCTCTCTCTCTCTCTCTCTCTCTCTCTCTCTCTCTCTCTCTCTCTCTTTCTCTCTCTCTCAGCTACCCATACTTTTAAGTTATAATTAACTATATTTGTGTTTGGCATTGCCAAGGGTTCGAACTTTATGTTTTATCATCCTTGTTACAGACTTGATGACGTCACTATTCTGTCAGATTCTGCGTTGTTAATGAAGGTAGCTGTAGACGGTAAAGTTGACTGGGAACTCCCCCGGATTTTTGTCGTACATTGTGAAGTTGACATCACCTATTATCCATTTGATACACAGACATGTATAATTGAGGTCACGAGTTGGGGTTATACGAAAGACGAAATAGTACTATCAGCGCTCAAGTCCACGGTTAACATCGATTCGCTTAAGTATGTCAACATAAAGTAATCGTATACAGTACCTGTCTTCAGAGACCCTCTAATCCACCACTGAAATGAAATTTTATTGCTCACTACGTTATTTTCATATTTAATCACACAGCTCGTTTTACTTGGTTATATGTTATTTAACCTATCAACCCCCATTGTTATATTTAGACTCACCCAAATCTATGAACAATGTGGTCTACTGTCAAATTCAGGAGTGAACAAGCTCATATTGTATGTAAAATTATTATATGCGTGTGTGTACTTGTACATGTCAGTTTACGTTTATGCTTGTGTGTGTACTTGTATATTTTGTGGGTGTACTTGTAAATGTCCGTTTGCGTTTATGTGTGTGTGTGTGTGTGTGTGTGTGTGTGTGTGTGTGTGTGTGTGTGTGTGTGTGTGTGTGGTTTCAGCGTTGGGATTTAGATCATAATTTTTCCTCACCTGTAATTACCACTGATTTGTTGTCAGCGTTTATTGCTGATGGCATTTTGTGGGTAAATTGTAACAGGGTTCAAACGTGAAATATGTTTGAGTCAAAGTTTAGTGTGTTGAATGTTCTCGGGGTTCTGAACTGTTGATAAAGTCTCGAATTTATAACCAACGAGTCACTAAAACATCGAATATCCCGACAGATAATTTAAAGTAAATATTTACAAGGTCATTGCACTGTGTATCTTGTATTTTTTGGAAGCAGTGTTGCACACCCTATGTATCCTATGAAATAACTAATGGTATGGTGTTGCTATACGTATAATCCTATTTTGCAGAGAGAATGGAGAATGGGATGTTATAAAGTCATCGGTTGTTTTAAAAGAACTTCAGGAAGTCACTTTATCCGGAACAACCGAAAAATATGCCCAGCTTGATTTTTTCTTAACATTGAAACGAAAGCCAGGTTATTACATCACTGGTTTACTTTTACCAGTCTTACTGACATCATTTCTCAATGTCATGGTGTTCATCCTCCCTGTGGACTCTGGAGAAAAGGTAAGTAGAATTTAACATCCGCAGAGAAAATGTTCAAAAACATTTACATAATTATACGTTGAAGCAGTATTTCTTCACCACAGAAATTAAAACTTAAAATGCCATCGGATGCACAAGTATATAGTATTTTAATTCTTTTTTTCAAGTGTTTTCTTTAATCCCCGTTTTATCGGTCCTTTAATTATTCCCGGGTTTGATTGGTTCTATTATAAGTTTTAATTTTATTCATCAGTCCTTTATTCTCGGGTTTGATTTTTTCTATAAATAGTTTTCATCTGTTATCATTCTTTAGTCCACTGTTTCATTGTTTCTATAAATAGCTTTAATTTTATCAGTTTTTATTTCAGTGTTTAATTATTTCTATAAATATCTTTCTTTTTTTCAGTCTTTATTCCCAATTTTGGATTGTTGCTATAAGTAGCTTTCTTTATTCATCAGTCTTCCTTCCCGGGATTAATTCTTTCTATAAATATATACCTTTTATCGTCAGTCCTTTATTTTCGGGTTTGATTGTGTCTATAAATATCATTTTTCCCTTCAGCCCTTTTTTCCAGGTCTGGTTGTTTCTATAAACAGCATAATTTTTTATCCCTCCTTTATTTCCTTTATATAGGGTTTGATTATTTCTTTAAATGGCCATCTTTTCATCACTTGTTCATAGAAAACTCTTTGTTACTGTTTTAAGCAGGCTACCGCCTCATTTTTATCCAAGTTGTAATATTATTTCTGTACAACATTATCATGAACCTTTATTCGTCGATGATGATGATGATGATGATGATGATAACACAAATTGACTAAATGGAATTTCTGTATTGCAAATCAAAGTTGGATCCACCAGGTAATCTTATAGATCTGGGGCCCGTTTTACGAAAGATCTTGTCCTAAATCCTAGGTCTTAGTCCTTATGTCATGGGACTGACCAATCAGCGATGCGTTGCCATGGTAGTTAGGACAAAAAGTTAGAATTTACAACTTAGGACCTTTCGTAAAACGACCCCCTGGATAATGCATATGATACTAGTTATTTTCCATATCATCTATGTTTATAAGAAGCTTAAGTGATATTCATGTTAAAGATTATATAATTACTATCCTTTCAGGTGGGCTTCATTTTGACTGTACTGTTGTCTCTCGCTGTATTGTTAACATTGATAATGGACAGCATTCCATCAACGTCTCTCAATATATCTATTTTATGTAAGTTTATTTAATTTCATTGTAAAACCATGTAACATGGCGCTGGTCTCGAGAAGGCTCTCTTGACCCAAACGATTCCAGGTAATACATCATAAATACATTGGTATGAGTGGTCGTTCCAACTTTTTATCATACCCACTGGTATCCAGTGCAAAATAAAACATTTTCCTTTGAAGCCTGTCATAACCAAAAGAGTCCGTAGAAATCGTCCGTATTATAATCAAAAGATTTATCCTTCCCGCCAAGATAAGTGAATGTAAAACAAAACATAAAACATGCTTCATACAAAATAGACCTTTTTCAGTTGTTCTGTTCCGCTGTTTCATCACGATAATATGCAATTTCAGAGAATTTCCGGTAAAGCATTTTATTGCAAATATATTACCTGAAATATATATATATATATATATATATATATATATATATATATATATATATATATATATATATATATATATATATATATATATATATATATATTACTTGGTGCCATATTTGAATGAGCAGTCTAAAAGACAGTGATGACACTCGTCATCTATAAATGGAAGATCATCTATCTAAGCCTCAAATGAACTGAAACATCATATTACCGAATGTTGTCAATGTAAATATAAAGAAACCAGACCGTGACCGACTTTCTGTAGAGGTTGTTTTCAATGTAAATATAAAGAAACCAGACCGTGACTCGTCTTTCGGTAGAGGTTGTTGTCAATGTAAATATAAAGAAACCAGACTGTGACAGACTTTTGGTAGAGGTTGTCAATGTAAATATAAAGAAACCAGACCGTGACCGACTTTCGGTAGAGTTTGTTGTCAGTGTAAATATAAAGAAACCAGACTGTGACAGACTTTCGGTAGAGGTTGTTGTCAGTGTTAATATAAAGAAACCAGACCGTGACCGACTTCGGTAGAGGTCGCGATCCGAGTACATATTAATCCGACCAATCTGAACGAAATGGAGTAACTCGAAAAAGGTGCATTACACTCAACAAAAATCAGAAGTCACAGATAACTTTGTCATTTCAATAATATGTATCACAAAATAAAACAGGAAAGCTTCTTTTCTTTTTTTTCATTTTTGCGATCAGTTTTTCAATGAAAAAATTAATCACAATTTTACAATAATTAAGATTATCAAAATTTGAATAGAAATTTAGCAATATTTCAGTTAATTTTGACGTCCATTTTCCCATTGATGACGCAATTAACCGCTGATTTGTTACAATCAAATTGTGAATGATTAATTAGTCATTACGTACTTTACTCTTTATTACAGCAAGTTATCTGGCGTCGACCTTGTGCATGTCTGTCATCTGTTGCCTGTTAACAGTAGTGGTAATTAGATTGCACTTTACGGATGAAGGCAAACCTGTACCCAGTTGGCTTGTGAAACTTCTCAACAAAATTATTGTACCAGTATCATGTTGGCGTGGATGTTGTAAGTGCGGAAGTTGCAAAAAGAAGAACAATGCTAACACATCGAAAGTTGCTCCAAATGGAACACAGAATCTGCCGACAAATGAAAAAACAGTCGTGGAAATGGATAAAGAGTTAGAGAGTAGAGACGGAGATGAAATCCTTTATTCCTGGACTGAAATTTCCAAAATCATCGATTTCTTCTTTTTTGTCGTGATGGTCTTTTTGTCAACGGTCTCAACGCTGGCGTTTATGATAGCCCTAGCGGCAGGTGGCGCTGTGAATTCTGCATCCGATGCTCATAATCATGCATAAATATCATGTTTGATTAAGAGAGCTCTTTTCAATTTCCTAATCGAGTTGAAGTGTCTGAATTCAATCCAATATCGTGTCAAGACATAACAATACTACTGACATAGATTAACCATTATATGGCTATCTTGAACTGTTGGAAATGAAGTTCATTTAATTTTGTGTAATCACAAAAATGCGGCTCTGAAGATTATCGAGAATCATGAAAAAATCGTGTTTGTCTTAAATTAATGTGAGAAAAGGGATTTTGCGGTTGTTTTGTAGAGGACAGCGATCCATTTTATGTTGATTTATTTCCTCTTTATTTTACAGGTATTGGCCGAATAAATCCGATTTGTGCCAAGAAAAAACGCCGAGATTATTACAAACGTTTGAAATATTTTAAAATCATAATATTAAAGATACCATCCAAATACGATAAAAAAGACATATATATGGCACGCGAAAAACACTTAATTGCATTTAACCATTACCCTTCGTTACACAGAAACACAAGTTACATGGTTACAAACATAGATTACACCTGAGGTAACTGAAAAATTAAGATGCCAACGTTCCGCAAGTTTTACGGTCGGTATAATAGTCTTGTTTGCGACTACTCTGTTTAACTAAGTGAAATGTTGAGTTGCCTTTTCGTTGGCGGTTGTTGAGACGTCTGTACCAATTGTGAAGAGGATACACTCCTCACGTGTTTCACTGGACTTGACTGTGGACTCACGGCGGGGTGTGACCGGTCGACAGGGGATGCTTACTCCTCCATGGCACCTGATCCCACCTCTTGGTTTCCAGAGGTCCGTGTTTGTCCATTTTTTATCGGATTTGTATCTATGTCCTGGACATTCTATTGATTTACACTTTGGTATCTGAGGTTTTTATAAATATGATTTTGGAAAAGTTAAACCTAGCTTTGCAGTTAATGTTAATTGTTACGCCAAATTAATGAATTTAAACTGGTTTTTCTCCAATTCAATTTTTTCGAGACTCACATAAAATGGAGATAAACTAGGATTAACTGAGTAAAACTGGGTTTAACAGGATAAAAAAATAGGTTTAGCTGAAAACAATTAAGCTAATAAAATGATTTAGCGTGCCATGAGTATTCACAATTTTGTGAACAAATACTGGTTTATTTTGGTGTGTATACATGTGAGTGTTACATTCAAACTTGAATAGGTAGTGGATATTTGTATATTTAATTTTTATAACTTTTTATTTACAAAATTACCTCCACAGAATCTTCCATTGTTATCTATTGGTGTTATAGGATTTCATCATGCCCCACTACTGTGTCAAAATGATTTAATTAAATCAATTAATCTACATGCAAGTTTCTGCTGAGTTTGGGGTGTATTTCCAATTTAGAACCAGGCTAGAGTTCTGCATACTATGCGCCCGCTATATTCCATTGGCAAGTAAATTTTCATGATTGAAACCAAAGAACAGCAGAAAATCTGTAAAGCAAGGACAATAAATTTATAATTAATTCAGTGTAATTTTATGATTTTCTTTCTTTGTATATCAAATATGTTGTAACAAATATAAAGCCACTTCAACAAGAAATAATTACATTTATTTAAGCTCGTAATAGCACAGATATGCCAATATAAAATTTGATCAATCTCCATGGCAATCACTACAGGTACTCTTTCGCAGAATGTCGCTTGAATGGTCAAAATTTCATGTTTGCTTAGACTTATTTTGGTTATTACTAGACGAGTTAAACATATTACTAAGCTGACGAAAACGTAAATTTCTGTAGATAGGTAAACACAAATCATACAAATCGATATTATTGTCATGTTATAAATTTTGAATTTACTGGGTGGGTGTAAATACAAAAGTGACACGTCATGTCATTATTTTGCATGTCTTTTGTATATCTATATTAGGAATTCGTTTGTTTGTTTGTTTGTTTATTGTTGTTTAACGTCCCACTCAAGAATCTTTCACTCATATGGAGACGTCACCAATGCCGGTGAAGGGCTTCAAATTTTGGCCTATGCTCGACACCTATGGCCATTGAGCAGTGAGGGTTCTTTAACGTGCAGACACTCACTGTGACACGGGACCTCGGTTTTTACTGTCTCAGTCCGAAGGACAGGAGCGTACGGCGTCTAATAAGAGCTCCGCGGTAGAGTGCTCGATTCGCAAATGGAGGGTCGAGTGTTCTAGCATCGGCGGAGGCGGCTGGCTTTTCCTGTCCTTCTGATGGGGTCCCGTGTCACAGTAGGTGTCGCACGTTAAAGAACCCTCACTGCTCAATGGTCGTAAGTGACGAGCATAGGTTAAAATTTAAAACTCTTCACTGGCATATCTTGAGGGGGACGTTAGAAAACAACACAACAACAACGGTGTCTAATAAGATATAACCCTTATCTTAACCAGTACGTTTAATGCCGGATGTAATTTTGAATATAGAAGGTCTCTGTGGTTGAATGGGAATTGTTGGAGCATCGCGCTTTAAGCCATGACGTCTATCCCCTCTAGTCAGCGCAGATTTTATTTCCGGTGGAACTGATTTTGTGAGAAAAGTGCACCAATTTATTTGCGGAGGGCCGTTGGTCTCTTTCCGGGTACATTATTTCGTATGGGCGCCACCATATAACTGAAAAAGTGTTGAGTGTTGAGTAAAGCACAATTCAAACAATTTCAGGTAATAGAAAAGAATTTAAACTAAAAATGAATCGTGTAAAACCCCTGCACTGATGCACTTCAGAGAACACTCCCTGTATCTGTTTGTTGTACCATGTTTTTTTTATTTTATTTTAAATCTGATTACTATTATACCAATATGTGTGTAATCCCAATAGGATTTATGACAGTTCCGTTCCTCTATTCTTTTATACTATAACGGATGATTTGGTCGTATGTATATATACAGGGTGTCTCTCCCCAGGAAAAAAGATGTACTCAAACTTTTAATGACAAATATTGTGTTTACTGACTTACAACCGAATCCTATGGCTCACATATAGAAATTTAATGGTCACTAAATACACAGTCTATCTATATAAATAAAAGCATTCTTTAAAGTGGCATTAACTGTGATTTATACAAAAATCATTTTTGTTTTTTACAGCTTAGAGTGATGCACAGTAGCAAAAAAGAGATATACCAGTCATAAGAAAATCTTCAATTCCTATATATTTGGTGAAAATTGCTTGAGAAACCCAGGTTTGGTACTTTTTCAATTACAATTGATTAATTCAAGCTTACTATTTGTATTTTGATACTACACTGGATCTGACATTATTTTCACTAAATATATAGGAATCTAAGATTTCTTTTTTTTACCTGCGTATGGCTCTTATTTGTTATTGTACATTAAGCACAAGAAGTGAAAGTAGAAACAAATCGAAATAATCATTTGGTAAACATCGCCAATGCCCCTTCAATAAGTTAATGGTTAAATTAAGGGGTTATGGCGAGTCAGAACGTACTAGAATATTTAGGAACACACACCCTGTATATTTTTGTTAATACATATGTTTGCTGAGGTAATGTATCACATACAATTGTTGTTGATAAATATGTTTTCACAAATCAATTTATATAATAAAATGTTTTTAAAATATGTAATTCTTTCTTTGATAATATCCTGATACCGTCTATTATCGGAACAACATTTGATGTCTAAGTTCCTGGGTAGGATATTCCAAATCCGAGACTATTAAAGCAAGACATGCCTCTTCCTTTTTGCCAGGTGTTCGAGGTGCTCGATATAATAAGTTACGCGAAACTTTGCCTGGGATTTTTAACAGAAGTCACGTGTCACAATGGCTGCTATACATTTCATAAATATCATACAATGCATTACTTTTTTAAGTCAAAATTATATTCCACACATAGATACACAGATAACTCCAGCTGCAACCTAAAATAATATAAATATTGTATAATATCTATCTATCTCTCTCTCTCTCTCTCTCTCTCTCTCTCTCTCTCTCTCTCTCTCTCTCTCTCTCTGTGTGTGTTTTGCATGTTAATGTGTTTATATGTGTATGTATTGATGTATGTAAGAGTTTTTGTGTCTGTGCATGTGTGTGTTATATGCATGTTAAAGTGTGTGTGTTTGTGTGTGTGTGTGTGTGTGTGTGTGTGTTTGGGCTTGCGTGATTTAAATAAATGGTATACATAAATAACATAACATAAATTAAGAAAACATATTGATACCTTAAAACTTGTGGACTTAAAATCATATTGCTGATTGGTGAATATCCTCTGTGTTCAGCCAGAATATTTTTACACCAGATTTGCTACCCTTGCTCTTCTTATTTCTTTTATTTTTCTGTCTTTTTCCACGATTCGTGTGCGTGCCCTCTAAATGTAAGAATTAACAAATCTTTAGAAAGTTACCATTGAGCAGTTTTATGCTTTTTTATAACTTTTGTGGTTATTTTCTACCCTAAGGTCCACGCAGAAAATGTATAAGCCAGTTAAACCGGATGCTATGGGGGGAAATCAGCTTGCGCATACATATGTATTCATTCATTCCATGGAAGTACTTCCGTATTAAAATTGAAGAGTAACATCGTTTTATCTCATTTTATTTCATCTGTCTCAGTTTTTGCTCTAACCCTGTAACATATTTTCAATGTGCATTTAAAAGTGAAATTTAAGCAGGAGTGTAACAGTCATGGATATAGTCAGATTAATTTCCAGTTCAACAGCTGTTGTGGCTGTACGGTTGGTGTGTTTATCCATAAATTGAATTTAAGCAACAGGGACCGCAGTAAGCATCTAGATGGGTGACATGAGATGTGGGGCACTCAAATACCTCCTGCTCGTTACAGGATGATTAAAGAGACAAAACCGCGCAAAACAAGTTATGTCATGTGCTTTAAAACACGAGCCGTGTGATGTCATAGAATCTAAAATGTTCATGTGAGAAGTTTTTGTCATATTTTTTTACTGTTTAAAGCCCCTCTACCGAAGATAACGCCGTGGAACTTTGTTTAAGTAAAAATGTATGCTTGGTATAAACCAAAGATATAAAGTCTTTCCATATGTTGATTTGTTGATAAAATGTGAAAAATAATAATCGAAGTCAGTAGGGCCACACCAAGATACAAGATGAAGTCGCGTGCATTATAAATATTTAGTTACCTCACATCGCAAAATCGATCGATCGATAGATAGATAGATAGATAGATAGATAGATAGATAGATAGATAGATAGACAGAAAAATAGATAGATAGATAGATAGATAGATAGATAGATAGATAGATAGATAGATAGATAAATAGATAGATAGAATAACAGACAGACAGACAAATACATACATAATTACAGTCAGACAAACAGACACATACATACATACATACATACATACATACATACACACACACACATACATACATACATACATACATACATACATACATACATACATACATACATACATACATACATACATACATACATATATACATACATATACTTACTTTTGCCATTTATAGGGGATGGTGTACGTGACCGGTCACGTGATATTTCATTTTTCATGTCTAAACTAGTTTTTTGAATTCGCTGAATATCTTCTTCTACAAGATTTTCATATTCGTAATGATGCGAGAGACTGCGGGAGTCTGTACGATGTAACACTAACGTATTTCTCCGTTTTCTTTTGCTCTTCTCTGCTTTCGTTGTTTCGTTCTCCCAGTGAAGTTCCTCATGTCCATGAAGGGTTCTAGAAGAACCAACAACTTCCGGTGAAATACGATTAGTTAATTCTTTGTCATGTTTGCTGGGATCAGTGCTAGTATATTCATCCTTATCAGCACTAATAGACATTTTTATTTTTGTTTTGTTTTCTTTATCTTGTTTCCGTCGTTTCTTTGATTTCTTATATGATGTTGGGTGCACGCAACTATCCTCATAATACGCATTATGTTCGTATTCCTCATCCGGAATGATGCCCAACTCGTCATAATACAGATATCTGGATATACTGGACGTTTCCTCTTGGACTTTGGACTGTCCAGGAGACTGACCATACGTCTTGGGGTGACTTGATAAATGGTTTCTCACTTTTGGCCTTAATTTCTCAGGAATTGACTCTGTAAAAAGAAATCAAAATTTATATAATCTTCATCATCACCATTATCATCACCATCACCATCTTCATCATCACCATCATCATCATCATCATCATCATCATCATCATTTTTGTCGATCAGTCATACCCATTACGTGTCCACAGTGAAGTTCACAAGGAATAAGGTAGGGATGTGTAAGGATAAGTGCATAAAGCTGGGAATGTACAGAAAAAAAAACAACCAGGCCTATCTAGGACAAATTAAATTCTCATAAAGCATGATAACAATTTCATTCTATCATCTATAGACTAGTCACATTTCCCAATCATCACTGTTATATACATGGATTTTAATTTCACTTGCATGGACTGCGGGATTATGGAACACTCTGAAGGCTCTTCCGTCTGTTGATATTGCTATGGGATTCTAAGATATCACTCATCATGACATGCACCAGTGCTCCGTTTATGCAACTCGGCTTTTGCAAAGTAAGCAAAAATGAAAACTTTCTGGCTATTTCATATAAAAACTACTGACTGCATCAATTTTAAAATTAGCGTTGTCGTATGTCATTGAATAATTTTATCCCACTTAACATATTATCAATCGTAATCATGATATAAATTCAAAACATTTCAAGATTCGGGTTTGATACTTGGTACAGGCTAATGCCTCAGACTTTAAACAATGTAATCACTGTTCGGCATAAGGCATGGACGTGCCATTTCTTTCAGATGTGAATCATAGTCTATGTCTCGTGCTATGCTAGATATTGTCCGAATGCCAAAGAATCGTCACTGCAATTCTTATGTCTATAGCATAGGTCACATATTGTAGTAGCTCACCTATAACTGGTGACTTTATAATATATAATTGACAATTTTCGGTGGGATGAACATACAATAACAATAAACCGAATAAAAATGGCAGCAAGATTTGGGCACGGTATAGCCCTATACTTACCTAGACGTTGTATATGATGACTTCTGGTCAAGTTATAGTGTCGAAGTATTCGTGTTATGTCACTTCCGGAAAGACTGTGCATCATATCATTTAGCGTTCCGCTATGGGTGAAGCACGTGAGAGCCCCTACACGTGGACGCTTAGCAGATAAATGTAATATTTCATACTCCCTTTGGAGTTCTCGTCCTCTGTGTTTCTTTCTCCGATACACCCAAAATGAAAATGTTAAAAACAAAACCATTCCTGCAAACGTTGCGAATGACGGCGTTAGGGATAATATGAAACCCTTGTCTGCGAAATCATACATATCTTTCAATAATGAACTTCTAACTGATGTGGGTCAATTTTAATTCTTTAATTGTCGTTATTTGGTTGATCAGTCTGAAAATAAACGAGATAACTTTTGTTTACTTTGATCTTTGATAGAGTAAATAATTCTGAAATCTCAAGAAAAATTAAGTATAATAACTGATGGTACAGGAAGGCACTGAGTTTAATATAGATACAAAATCATTTTTCAAAATGTGTTTTAGGCTGTAGAAAAAATAGAAAAAAAGATGGAACTATCAGGGGTCTGAGTTACCCTGTTCATACGACCCCGGTGGTGTATTATTTGAATTCATTTGGGAATTTTCCTTAATCAGGTTCGTATTATGTATTATTAGAGTGAAACTCCTGACTCTTGATGGGTTCAACGTTTCCGGTTTTATCATTTTTTAAATTAAATGTATCTGGTTATTTAGTTATTCTTTAAAAACTCAATTTTTGGTCAAAAATATATAATTCAGATCTAAATTAAAATCTGGTAAAAGGCGCTCTTCGAGAAAAGGCTTCACCCTATTCGGTTCAATAAACTGTCTATGGTTAAAGGAAATTATAGCTATCTTTCTGATCCTTTTTTTTTTTTTTTTTTTTTAATGGGGGTTGTTTTTGTTCTGAGCTATTGGCAAAGGAACGGCCACTACCATATGTAAGTCCATGGTATGACACGATACCGGTATTGGAACCCGGAACTTCCGCTTACAACTCGAACAAGTCTTGCAAATGCATTTTGTGTATAACTTTGCTATGCATATCTAAAAATACGCATCAAGTGTGTAATTGAACACACGTTCATGTTGTAATATTCATAGCCTCGTTCGTTTTATGGCAACAATAAAATACCTTTGAGACTGGGTTCATAATTGATCTAGTTAGTGAATGCTACAAAGCTATTTACGAGCGATCGATATTGCTTGTATGATATACCTACATAAAATATATGTACACAATCCTAACAATTTTCTCAATTCAGAAATACTGTTTAATTGAGATGTGAAACATTAATAAATGTTCATTTTTGCTTGCATCCAGGATTTACTAGTGAAATGCAGAGATATTGATACAACAGCAGTAACACACACACAAACACACACAGACACAGACAGACACAGACACAGACAGATATATATATACATTGGCGTCGGAAGCAAATTGAAAGTGGGGAGGCCCCCCCCCCCCTAGCCCCCCCCCCCCCGGTTCCGACGCCTATGTATATATATATATATATATATATATATATATATATATATATATATATATATATATATATATATATATATATATATAAATAAGTAACAGAAGTCTCCCTTTTTTACATGATCCACATAAATGAATAACAAGCGTCTGCGATGAATTCCTTCCCAGAAATAAATGGCCATAGCGGCTGGAAAGGGTGTCCTCAGAACGACAACTAGGTTTAAGAAGATAAAGTTATCACCAAGGTAGACATTTACAATTGACAAGAAATAAAGAGTCGCAACAATTTGCTCCTAATGCATCGATGTTTGATCATACGTTTGAACTTTCCCCTTGTGTTGTGGAAAAAAATGCACGTCTCCACTTTCCGCGACGATTGTTTAATATGAATTTCTGCTAATGTACCGCTTGATTAGAATAATATTACCCAGTGACAATTTGGTCCCAGGGAAAGAGTAGCATTAGTGAATACACTGTCACATTAATTAAGTATATTTACCATGACCTTTAAGCTGTCCCTAAAATCTTTCGGGAGTTGTATCCCTTCCCGTCCATTGTTAACTTTGTTTTGTTGTTGTGAATGTGAGTCTCATCACTGGTTCCAATACGGTAAATGATTTTTTATTTGTAAATCACCCCTTAAATTTGCGAAACATGCTTGTCATAAATATGGTGTGTCATATGTTTATATAAAAATAGTAGATCGTACGTTCTTGTCATAATATGGTATATCATACATATATGTCATAAATACGGTAAATCACACTTTCATGTAATAAATATGGTTTGATGTTAGTTTATGTCATAGATACGGTATGCCATACATACGTGTAATAATATGACATATCATACATACGTGCTATAAATATGACTTCTCATACGTACGTGTTATGAATATGACATGTTATATGTACGTGTTATAAATATGGTATGTCATACATACGTGTTATAAATATGAATTGGCATATGTACGTGTTATAAATATGGTATGTCATATATACGTGTTATAAATATGAATTGTCATATGTACGTGTTATAAATATGGTATGACATACATACGTGTTATAAATATGATATGTCATACGTACATGTTATAAATATGGTATGTCATACGTACGTGTTAGGTTCATTTCGTATCATTACTGAGAAATTCATATTAACAATGCCTATACTTGTTCCCATGTAATCCTGTCATTACTACAACCATAATAGACTGGTCTAAGACAATAGGAAAGAGCATACCATTTAGATACGTAGGGGGAATGGTTAAAATCAAACTTAGCAGAATAAGTGCGAATTTATTAACAGAAAAATGGTCTCAGTTTTGACTTCTGGTTTTAACATGGTTTTAAACTAGTTTCAATAAGTTTAAAGTTATGAAGTAAATGAAATATAAAACATTGCTGTGTACTCTTGCTTAAACTGGGTTTAGTGTATATTATATCGACTTTTAAAGTATCTGAAACATTATCTTTTTTTAACCCTTTCAACTCTACAGCCCACGATAGACTGGTCTTAAACAATAGAAAAGAGCTTACCACTCAGATACTCAGGGGTGAAAGGGTTAAGGATAGTCTCAAAACTGTTAATAAAACAAGAGTGGTACAGCAAGTTATTCACATGTCTAGTTACTGCCTCGTTTTAAACGCCATCATTGCATGCTTTAGACTGCGACTTAACCAATGAAACCAGCTCAGGAGGTAGTTTGATCGATTTCCAGGTTTGAAACTTTTAGTGATGATGAGAAAACCGAACCAACCAGTTTGGCGCAATAAATGAAAGGTTTACCAAACTGTCTATGAATCAGAACCAGTTTATAAGCGACAAATTTACCCTTAATATATTACGATCGTTGGGCTCTGGTTATGATCTGTATTACAGCAACTTATTAGACATGACGTATTATAAAGTAAAAATGAAGAGGTACAAAGTCCATTAGAATACAACAAATTAGATATACAAATGCTCTCAACATGAAGATCAACTGCGAATCCAAAACGGGGTGGGACCAGGGGTCCGCTGTTAGAATGCCACAGCAGATGTTACATAGAAATTTCTAGAGTTCGTTGAAAAGAAAGCTTTTTTTTCAGACTTTAGAATTATGGGATAAAAAAAATTCTTACGTAAGTGAACATGCTGCATTTGTCAATGGGAAGATTATTTCGTGTGCAGGTAAACATTATTCCGGAAGTACTTCAAAACGGTTCCTTCCTCTTTGATCTCTTGTGTTATATATACACAACAAGTTCAATACAAGCCGAAGGTCGTTTTGTAAAACAAGTATGTGTTCCTTGTTAACCACTGATAATCATATTATGTTTTATTATCATCTGAACCTACTGTGTACAGTTAAGCATCTCCAGAAATTGATTTGATTTACCGAAATCGATTTACCCGCGTATTTATTACTATATGGAGCATGATTCCATTATAAAGACGGAAATGTCATGTGAAACTATGTTCGCTATTTCTAACTACTCCCAAAAATCGATGCTATATTTTAAAACATGCAGGAAAATGAATTTGAATATTGATGTATGAAATAAGTACACTTTTCAATAGAATTTATTTACGAGAACCGGTGATGCGGGTAATCCAGTTTGATTTTACTAGGAAACAATAGAATTCATACGTAGCAACAAATTGTTCGTTGATAATACTTCTAGTCTTATAGCAGAGATACAGATATACCAATGTAAATGTGGTTTTCCATAGAATTTCAATACAAACACGACTTTATTTTGTGTTACTATATACTCCAAATATATATCACCAGTCACATTACAATTAACTGCAACATACTTCACAATTTTCAATAATGTAAATTTATTAAACTCACCTCATGGGTTTTAAGTTCGCTTGAAATAAAGCATGATGTATATATGAAAAATACAATGTATAAACGTTCGGCAGTAATATAAAGTAAAAGTATAAGATAACTTGAGTATATAAATATGATGTCCAGAATATATATAAAAATCTGGTGACACTGAACAAACAGGGACTGTTGTAGCATATACTCCCCCTTACCCCACGGAAAAACGGACCCGGGTTAGACTTTTCCCCATGGGGAGAAAAAGCTTCCCAGCATATTATTCACCCCAAAACACAAAGTCAGTAAAGAATTTCCCCATGGGCGGAAAAACGCCATGGGGTAGACTTTTCCCCTCTTGTTTCTGGATTTCAAAATAAAAAATACGTGCTTTTTGAAAATTGGTTGACATAATGCAGTCTTTTGTGACGTTGAGGTTTTGAGGAATACACACTGCAAGAACAGCCTTTAAATTTGGTTAATTAATGATTGACATACATGTATATTATAATTAATGTTCATAAATAGAAGTACAATAATGATAATATTTTTGTTTATATATTCGTCAGGCAAATCAAACATTAGCAAATCGAAGTTATGTTTTCAAAAATATTTGCTTATTCTCAACTTAATACATCAATGAAGATTTTGAGTGCATTTAATGAATTTTAATATCAAATTTCACGATTTTAATTATTATATTTTTTAACCAAAAATTAAAGTTGACCTGTTAGTCTTCGGCTTATATGGATGGATATATTTCTAGTAATAAAACTGGAAACGGATTGGTAGCTAAACCTGCGATAAGGGGAGCGTGCTGTCATTTGGGGGATTCTATACTGGGCGCCTTTTCCTAGCGGGAAAGTTGGGCCCGGGTTGATTCTTCTTAGAGAACATTCTATGCTGGGCCCATTTTCCGGAGGTCTACATGCAGGGGAAGTCTATGATACAACAAAAACCTCTGATAATCCAGAGGTGGTATAAGGTGCCATGGAGGAGTAAACATCCCCTGTAAAGCGGTCACATCCGCCGTGAGTCCATAGTATATTTCAAATGAATTAGGGGAGAAAGAAATTTACTTAACAATTGGTACAGACGATCGAACAGGTAACTCAACATTCCGCTTAGTGAAACAGTAATCGCTTACAATGCTATCACACACACACACACACACACACACACACACACACACACACACACACACACACACACACAGAGTTGAACCTCGCCATTAAAACCACCTGACTGACTCAAAGTGGTCTGATTAGCGAGGTGGTATCAATATATATCATAATCAAACATGTCGTAGCTAAAGCTCCATGCCACATTTGGTAAAAACGTTATGCTTTTTTAAGGAAAAATATGTTATTAACAGATAGAAGAACTAAGAAAAAGAATGAAAATGATTTGGCCTCATCTGTCGGACTTTAGAGCATGTATTAAAACAAAGTTATGCAATTCAAAGGGCTGGTTTAATACAGATAATACATAATGGTGTATAAACAATGTGGATATTTGTAAAATTCAAAAAAAACTGTGGTATATTAGGATCAGCGATAAGAATAGCATAAACAGTAATGTCTCTATTTCAGTGACTTTGAAGTTTCTGTACACATATTTGTCTTAAATAACTATACCAGTAAATACAAGAACCGAAAAGCGGGACAGATATATCTAAATATGCAGAATGACAAAAATGCAGAATGGATAATCTCTCTCTCTCTCTCTCTCTCTCTCTCTCTCTCTCTCTCTCTCTCTCTCTCTCTCTCTCTCTCTCTCTCTCTCTCTCTCTCTCTCTCTGTGTTAAAGAGAGATGGAGTGAAAGGAAGATATCATACCTTTGAAATATTTTTAAAACAAGCAGATTCCAATGTATATGGTTTCCACAGATGTAAAACAAAATTCCAATTATAAGGAATACGAACAGTATAAGACTTCTTAATGGAATAAATGTCTTAACTTCCTAAAACTTATAATTCCTAAATAGATAACTACATTGTTCAAAACTGTCACAACACTTACGCAACATGTTTCTTTAAACGATGAATAACATCCCAATTGTCCATATGTATGTTACTCGCATTATTGAATGCGCAGGCCAGTTGCATATGTAAACAAATATTGTTGCTACGAATTGTGACACATTAAGTAATTATAACTAAACGATCATACTTATTGTTTTACCTTTTAACACAACTCGAATATCTCGTCATCAAATAATCATGAAAGCAAGTGCTCGTACTCGTCATAACACGATGTTTAAATATTAACAAATAGAACACGTGCTCCATTAGTACTGAAAGCAAATCTTCTCCACACGTGGACGCACATACAAAACTGTTATGCAAGCAGTTATAGGTTTTATTATTTTATTATTATTTTCCGCTTAGTTTTTTAGCGACTGACTAATTTGTTTGATTTTTGTACGTAATCATTTCAGGCAGCTTTGAAACTGATATTTAAAAGGGCAATCGTGGTGATATATGTATCTCACCGACAAATCGAAATGGTGATCATTTTCAGAACTATATTGGCTAGAATCGTGGTTCTGATGAAGATGCTTGCAATAAAACGCAAGTGGTACAAATACCAGAATATTAACCGTTCTAAAGCATATACAAATGTGGAAATTTTGGACAAACAAAACTTTGGGACTACAGCATTACATCTTTATTACATAGAGAGGATTTTAAAATTTTTTGAAACAAATAACTTTTAGCATTACCATTAATGAAAGGTAATCATTGCAAACAAACTCATTATAACGACCTAAAAATTAGAGCAATCATGGAACTTAAACAGTATTTCTGGTATCCTTTCTTGTCACAAACAATTATCATTAAGTAGTTTGTTTGTTTATTGTTGTTTGACGTCACACTCAAGTATTTTTCACTCATATGGAGACTTCGCCATATGCCTGTGAAGGGCTTCACATTTTGGCCTATGCTCGGCACTTACGGCCATTGAGCAGTGAGGGTTCTTTACCGTGCCGATACCTACTGCGACACGGGACCTCGATTTCTACTGTCTCATCCGAATGACAGGAAATGAACTTTCCGCCGGCTGGACTCGAACACACGACCCCACGATCAAGAGTCTACCGCCTGAGCATGCCCCATTAAGTAGTTAACCTATGTGCATTGACACACAGAATACATCGTAAATACCAAATAATTGTTAACAGTTGCAAAAACTCGTAAGGCAATGTAGAAATACAGTGGCAAATGGTATATCACGGACGTCTGATAATACAGAGATGGGACCAGGTCCAGCACCAGAAAATTGAGAATTTACTTAAGTATGGGAATGTGGGCTAATTAACGTGGCTGTTAAGCATACCGGATTTCAGAATTTGCCAAAGTTAAAGTAAATATTTAGGGACATTAGCTGTGTTTTCCCAAATATTTTCTTTCGTTTATACTACTTAAATTGATGTAAAATAACCAAACAAAAAAAAAGATATACACAAACATAAAAATCATTCAATGCCCATATATTTTGTGAAAATTTTATTTATGGGAACCCAGTATATATGAACTATTCATTTGCAAATGATCAATTCAACCTTATTTTCAAAAAATATATAGGAATATAAGAATTTGTATGTCTGTGTACATCTCTTATTTCATTGTACATCAACCTATTAAAGTAGTAAAACACGAAAATAATATTAAAAACACAGCTAATGTTTGCCCCTTAAAGTAATTGTTAAGTTTCATGGTATCAGACTCTGGTGTCGTGGAAGAAGAAGCATCCCCGTCGACCGATCGCACCCAAGACCGTGAGCGAATACCGACCATTGTCAATAGTCATTTTGATACTTGAATCGTTTATTCTGTTTGTGACTCGTGACTCCATTTCATGTTTTAATCTACTCCACGTCCGGAATTTATGCACTGTTATGATGAAGCCGTTCTGTACAAAAGCGACAGCACGTGTGGTAACTAGGTTATTGTGAGTCACTTTAAAGGAATTATAAAGTGTATAAAGTGACAACCAAATATGACAGGGTACAGTGGAACCATGCCTAAAGATCACATCGCATACAAGACTTTAAAGTCGTAAATATGCCGTCTCTTGAAATTTTCTTATTGGATTTGATATATAAGTCTAGACCCCCCCCCATAAAGATACAAATCTACTAATCAGACCACTTAAATCAGTCAGGTGATCTAAATAGCGATGCTCTATTGTATATACGCAAACATGGGGAGGTCGGTTTAAACATTCCAAATAATGGAATACATTTGAGATATCGAGTATTGGGTGAAATGTTGAGTTACCTGTTCGATAGCTGTGCTTGAACAAATGTAACTAGGATTTATTCCTCATTTATGTCAGTTCAATTTTACTGTGGACTCACGGCAGGACTGACCGGTCAACAGGGGATGCTTACTCCCCGTGACATCTGACCACACTTCTCGATTTCCAGATGTCCGTGTCTATCCAATATTTGAAAATTGTATCCTGGATATCCTGAAGATTTATACTTTGGTATCTGTGATTTTCATAAATCAAAACAATTTTTACGGTTTTGCCTAGAAACTGTATTGATTCTTGTAAGGTAGTTATCTTCACTTTCAATATAATAATGATGTTTTCAATCATAAGATTACTTTGATGTAGTAAAATACTGGCATTATTGAGAAATGTAGTGCTATAATCACTCAAGTGTGTAATGAGTACAGGATTGCATTTCCATTTCATTAAAATAAAATGTGAAACTTGCAAAACGATGCAAAATTTATAGTGTTTTTGTATTTCACTGATATAAGATGATGGCGTTATTTGCAGTCATCACGTATCAGTATCAGAATCGTCGAACTGTTTGCCATATAGTGGTGGTTTAAACGTCTATACCAAATCTAATCTCCTGTTTTAGAGTAGTTGTTGAAACGTCTATAACGAATCTAAATCGCCTAATTTGGAGATGATGAAACGTCTATACCGAATCTAAATTGCCTGTTTTAGTAACTAACTGTCTGTAACGAACTTGAATACATAATTTTAATATCTTATTTTCATTTTTGAAACAATTGTTCCAAGAGGTCGCGTTGTGTGGACGCCTGATGTATGTCATTTTGAACATTTTAAATTTTGGTCCCATTAGCACTAGGGCAGTTATAATCAATTTTGATATATAGTATGAGTTAATGGGGGGAATGGGGAATATGTAACAGAAGTCGGAACTCATCCGGCTGATAATGCTCTTCCGGTCACGTTTTAATCTTGCAGTAATGCGTTCGCCTAAGAATTAGGATGCCAATCCTGAGTCTGATTTTCGGTCCGGATAATACACAAAATTTCCATTTTGCAGGAAGTGACTGTTCTGTAATGGGTCTTTTTGATGAGGTCGAAGTAGGCGTGTTATGATGAGATCATTGATAATGATGATTCACTCATAATGAAGTCATTGATAATTAACTGTGTCTGTTGGTGTCACCATACAACTGACAAATTGTCTGCGAAACGTAAAAGGTACATATTTGATGTCTTAAAGGAAATAAAATGCATGTGTTTCGCAGAAAGAATTGATGACTGTCCCTGCCAGTCAAGTGCGTATATATCCTTCACGCATCAATGCGTAACTGACATAGAAAATGCCATCCAGCAAACAATTAACTATCTAACATCGATTCTTAGTCTTTGAAATGTTTGAAATAGCAAGGATCAGTAACACAAATTAATACTGAACATCTTACATCCTCCATTATCGATATAACACACTAGATGATTACCAAGTCTGTCTACCGCTACATCAAAAAACTTACTTTCATTAAAATCCGCATGAATCGATATGATTTTTCACACTAAAACTACTTTACTTTCTAGACTTTTGTGTAAATTGCAAAATAAATTCATTCCAATAACATTACTTTTACGACCCGGACCTAGAGACTGAATTAAAACACTTCAGATGATCAGAAGATAACGGAAATTGGTTGTTTTTGGTTTATTTGTTTTTAATGACATTGCAAAGTTTGAGTTCCTTTAAGATATAATGAAGAAGTACCACAGGCTAATCGAAACTCTAACGGTCTCAACACGAAGAACAATTACGAATCCCAGACTGGATGGGTCCAGGTGTCCTGAAGATTCCCCTGTTAGCGCATGCCACACCCAACGCAAATGTTAAATGGAAACCTCTAGTGTTCAGTGAAAACAGATTAAATCGGTTCGACAAATCTACAATGAATTGCATACATTACAAATTACCAAAAACAGTGATAATATCAGACACTTCCTTGTGTTGGCTGAAACCTCCATATACATATATATATATATATATATATATATATATATATATATATATATATATATTATATATATATATATATATATATATATATATTCATTGAAATCAAACGCCACAATTTCCAATTCCGAGTTGTCAGAAAACGTCTAATGGCGAGAGTAAAATTGATGTCTTGGGAAAGCACCATTTTATCTTACATGCTCATTTTAACACATAATACAAACGGATAACTTAAAGTATGAGCGTAGTAATATGAGGTTTGTTTACAATTTCTTTGATCAGACGGGAAATAAACAACCAGCCTTTACGACAAATACGACGATTCTCAGCGTCGATTTTCCATATTTAAGTAAAAAATAATCTCAGATACCAAAGTATAGATATTTAGAATTCCAGAATATATATATGAATATGGTAAAAATTGGACAAACACGGACCTCTGGAATTCAAGAGGTGGGATCAGGTACCATGGAGGAGTAAGCATCCCCTGATTACCGATCACACCCGCCGTTAGTCCACAGTTAAATCCAAATGAAATACGTAAGGAACGAATCCTCGTCACAATTGGTACAAACATCTCAACAACCGCTATCGAACAGGCAACTCAACATCTTACTTAGTGAAATATCATAAACATAATACCAAAGTTATAATGCTCAAGACGATCGTCACTGTCATTTAGACTTCATCAGCGGAGCTCCAATTTTAAATAGATTTCCTAAAGAGAAAGTGGTATCAGACAAGGCCAAATAGTAAATCTAAACGTATAATCAAAATTCGTCTAAGAGTAACCACTGTTAAATGATGACTATCCTAGCTTTAGAAGAATTTAGAAATTTAAATGTGCTATCAGTGCCAAATACATAAGTACAAGATTATCAGCTGGTACCGAAATACCAGCTACTAGGTTTATGTATACCCTCGGGTACTCAAACGTTTCACCAGCAGTGGCAACGACCTAGTGGTTATAAATATTATAAACATAATGCCAAAGTTACAATGCTCAAGACGATCGTTTCTGTCAATTAGACTTCATCAGTTCAGCTCCAATTTTACAGAGTAATCGCAAACAAGACTTGTACCGACTGTACATTTTGCGGAACGTTGACATCAAACGTGGTTTTCGATATCCCTGTGTCAATAATTTGTCAGGGAGAAGTTTACCTCTGTATATGAAATGCTCATATGTTGAACACGCCTGACATGTCGGATCATTTGTGAAATATAAACTCCATATGCAGAGTGGGATATTACTACTTAAATGTGGAAAATGTATGACGGGAAAGCCGAAATCGTCGCGTTTGTCGTATAGCTTAGTTGTTAATCTTCCGTCTCTGTCTATAGTAAGTAAAATGTCTAAGTATTAAGCGTGTCTGCTTGATTCTGTTGTATCTTTAATTTCTAGTTCGATGGGATATATTGCATTGACATATATATTAAAATTGACATTATTAATTGACAAAACGTCGTTAATATATCTAAACATCAAATTAAAGGAAACCGCTAGTTTTTACCTCACCTGAACCGAAAGTTCCGTTAAGCTTTTCTGGTCGCCTTTTGTCCGTCGTCTGTCTGTCCGTCTGTACATAAACTTTTCACATTTTCGACTTCTCCTCCAAAACCGCTGAAGGTTTTGATGTAACTTTATAGGAAGCAAGTACTCAAGGTCCTCTACCATGTTTTTCCATTTCGGCCCGATCGGTCCAGGGGTGGAGCCAGGGTGGGGCAAAAGAGGCCCCAGGGGTATCCTTCTTTAAAAAGTTTCTACTCCAGAACCGCTGCATGAATAAAAAAAAATAACTGCATCTGATTGATCTACATAGATGTATGATTCAAGTTTGTTAATTTCGTTGAAATCGGAAAATTAATTTTTGACGTCTTTTTAGACTTTGTAATTTTCATTTATCTTTGTATGATTTCTTTGATTTTCTCCCCTATTAATCATTATGATACATTTATTTTATTTGTTTTGCCTGTTGTTTGGTAGATAAATGCTTTCCTGAAAGAACTTTGCTTAAATTTAATTTTTTAAAAATATTTTATGAATTTTTTAAAACTGCAAAAATGAAGGGGGGTAATTTTCAACATTTTCGACTTCTTCTCCAACACCGCTTGAGGGATTAGATGAAACTTTATAGCAAGTAAATACTCAAGGCCCTCTACCGAGTTTGTTAGTTTCGGTTAGATCGGCCCAGGGTGGGGCAAAAGAGGTCCCAGGGGTTACTCCTTTTTTAAAAAAATTCTACTCCAGAACCGCTGCATGAATAAAAAAAAACTAACTGTATCTGAGTGATCTACATAGATGAATTATTCAAGTTTGTTAATTTTGTTGAAATCGGAAAATTAATTTTTGACGTGTATTTGACGTTTTTTAGACTGTAATTTTCATTAATTTTTGTATAATTTCTTTGATTTTCTCCCCTATCATTCATTTATGTGTCTTACCTGTGGCTGGGTAGATACTGAAATTTAAATATTTGAATTTTTTATGAATTTTTTAAAATTGCTAAAATGAAAGGGGGGGGGGGTAATTTTCCACAATTTGGACTACTTCTCCAACACCGCCTCAGGGATTTTTATGAAACTTTATAGGAAGTAAGTAATCAAGGCCCTCTGCCGTGTTTATTAATTTTGGCTAGATCGGCCCAAGGGTGGATCCAGGGTGGGGAAAAAGAGGCCTCGGGGGTAACCCTCTTTAAAAATTTTCTCCAGAACTGCTGCATGGATTGAAAAACTAATTGCATCTGAGTGATTTTTACGGATGCATGATTCAATTTCCTGTTTTTGGAATCAATTGGTAAACTAATTTTTGACATGTTTTTGACATCTTTCCCAGTTTTGTCATTTTCATTCATTTTTAAGTCTCCTCCAGTCCTAAAGAGTGTTAAAATAATTTGTAAATTTGAGATTCCCATATTTGTACGATACCAACACAGTTCAGGTGAGCGATGTGACCCATGGGCCTTTTTGTTTTTCTTATCTTGATTCAGCGGATGAATGAAGTCTGCTTCGTATGAATAAAGGAACAGGTCAGCCAATAAAAGGGCATAACTGGTTCCAATAGGAATGCCGAAACTTTGTTGAAAAACCACGTATCCGAACATTGCAAATATATTGTCCTTTAGAAATTCCAGCATGTTTTTTTATATCAACTTCAGTCTATTTATGTGTAGAATCAGAGTGGAAGTATCATGATAACCAGTCACTAGATATTTTATTCTTCGTGTTCCACGTTTAGTGAAAAAACAGTTGTCTATAATGCTAAAAAATCTGTCTTTTAATTATTCGTGTGGAATAGTCGTGTAAAGAGTAGAGAAGTCGTATGTTTTGATACTGAGAATTTGAGTAAAGTTGTTTGCCTTCAAATTTTCTAAAAGTTGTTTAGAAGTTTTTAGTATCCACATCTGATTTACATCGCTTCTGGAATAAGCAACTGTACAGTATTGCTGAAGTTTCTCCATAACAGCTCTCAGTATCTTGGTAAGGAGTGAAGATTAAGGTTTGGTAGAACATTTGCTGGATCCTGCTATTTACCTCTGCTTATATGGGGTTTTGTGAAGTTTAAGAACTAATACTCCGCTTATTACTGCATTTGGTGTTTATATTTTGCAGATGATCCGGTATTCTAGGGCGTGTTCGACATATAGTCTGTACCAATTGTGACTAGGATTCGTTCCTCACGTATTTCATTTGGACTCGACTGTTGACTCACGGCAAGTGTGACCGGTCGACAGGGGATGCTTACTCCTCCATGGCACCTGATCCCACCTCTTGGTTTCCAGAGGTCTGTTTTTGTCAATGCACCAGATTTGTATCTATATCCTGAACATCCTAAGGATTTATACTTTGGTAATTGAGATATTATACAAATATTCATGTCAACCCAAAACAAGGGCAATAATTGTTTTATTATACCAAAAGGCAATACAACTTAACTAACAAACTGACCTACGGCTACGTAAGTTTATAATTATTGTAATATGTGTGACATAGTACCTTCGGTACTCATCACTATCAATATGCTTTATCGTTCTTTGTGTCGTTTTTTTTATCTTAAGCCTCCATCAGGGTTGACTCCAGCAAATATATTTGAGAACGATGTATCAATGCTGTCAAATCATTAAATTTCGGCTGTTGTTTCTCTCCATTCCAGTCTGCATCGAGTAATCTATGAGTTATGAAACGGACATTGTTATTTTGTAACTCATGGTATGCATATATTTATTTATCGCATATAATTTCTTTTAAGTTTTCTATTTGTTTGATAATCCATTGGCAAAATATCTGGTAAATGTATACTTATAAAGGTCTACTAATGTACGCGGTAATATTCATGTGTCGTTAACGGTATGATATATATATATTATATATATATATATATATTATATATATATATATATACATATTATATATGTAATATATATATATATATATATATATATAGATAGATAGATAGATAGATAGATAGATAGATAGATAGATAGATAAACAAACTACTTACCGATAAGTTGTATTCACAGGGATATCGGGATCGCGTTTGGCGTCGCCGTTGCTGTGGAAACGGTGTAATGGCCTTTTTATAATTACTTTGTTTCACTGAATGAAATGTTGAGTTACTTTTTCGATAGCAGTTGTTGCGTCGTGTATACCAGTTTTAACGAATATTATCACCCGCTTATTACATTTGAATTTAACTCTGGACAGTCGGTGTGACTGATCAACTTGAGATGCATATTTCTCAATGGCACCTGAACCCACCTCTGGATTTCCAGGGTCCGTGTATGTCCAATGTTCACAAGATTTGTATATTTCTCCTTAACATCCTGTAGATTAATACAATATCTGTGATTTTTATATCCAATACATGTAAAGACACAATATACTGCTATAATGAAACAATTTATTTAAACATTAAATGATGTCTATATACACAAGATTATCAAATATCTCGTTATAACGACACAATATATTGCTATAACGAAACATTTTATTTAAACATTAAATGATGTCTATACATAAGATTAATCATATATCGTTATAACAGGGACCGAATCACACTAGGTTACCTGAGTGACTCAGGTAAAATTGGAGTACTGATGTACGCAGACTATTTCAATATATTATATGTACATCGCAGTTGCTGCATCATTTTGCGTATGTTTACTGGGTTTTAAGTGACAGCAAGTGTCTCCTTGGTTCAGATGGATAAATAATTCAAAATATAATCGAATTCGCCATCAATTCAATAAATAATTAAATACTGTTACTTTGTTTCTCTTGCAATCGACAAGTTTCAAATGGAAATCTCTTGACGGTTATATAATCGATATGTTACTTGTTATTGTGACAATATCAGGGATTTCAATCCTAGCGTATATCTAAAATGCTTAATTTACTCTGATTTAGCAAACCCATGTTTCTCGCAATCACCCTTTAGACATATTTGCGAATATATATATATATATATATATATATATATATATATATATATATATATATTATATATATATAGTATATATATATATATATATATGCAACTGTCAAATACTAAAGGCTGTCAAAATATCCATAATAACTTTATTTATGTAGCAAAAGAAAAACCAAAGCATGAAATTAAATGGGAAAATATTCTGAACCTAAATGTAGACTGTAACTGGTTGAAAGACACTTACATTATTCTATTTAAAGTGACTAGGGACGCAAAATTACATTGGTTACAATATAGATTAATAAACACAATACTAGCAACAAACTCATACTTATATTGAATCAGATTTGTGTACTTTCTGCAGGCAAGAAAAAGAAACTATCTTACATCTTTTTGCGGTTGTAGATGTTCAAGTAACCTTTGGTTGAATTTGAAAGAGTGGATGAGTGAGAAGTCACAACAAATTCCGGTTATTACTCACAGAGACATTATCTTTGGCAATGTGAATATATTTAATTTACAGAACCTCATTATCATTCTTCTAAACTTTTATATATATTAACAACGTATAAAGAATAATATACCAATTTTCAATGGATTTATTCAATATTTGAAATATTACCAAAAAATAGAAAAACAGGTTTTTGTTAATAAGGTTAAAATATGTGATTTTAAAGCAAGATGGAATTTCTTAACTCTAATTTGAATAAGTGTATGCATACGTTATTGTCTGTCTTTTATATACAAACCAGTCAGAGTGTGAGAGTGCGAATGATAGATTGTATGTATTTGTTGTTTGTATATATGTTAAAAGCCATGATACATATATATATATATATATATATATATATATATATATATATATATATATATATATATATATATATATATATATACAGTGAAAGTTTTATATAAAGTCTCTCATACGGACACAACAAAACCAGTTTTTCTAGGGAGGTGGTCTTTATACAGAGATAGATTTGTACACAAATGGTACTATTGGGGAAAGCAGGTGACACACACATAAATATATATTAAATGTTTTAATATCAAGAGTAGGTATTGAGCCATTTGCAGATGTAAGCCTATTTAAATAAGCCTAATTATTATTCCACCAAGATATATAAATTCACAAAAACATCTATCGAGATGCTCATGTGAAGAAATGATATATATAAATGCCCCCTCCCCACACAATAAATAAAATAAAATCAAGAAAGAGAAATAACCCTAACAATATTTTAAGGGTGTAAGGACGTAATATTTGTATACTGCACTTTGTCTTATGTAGAGTGTAGGTGAAGAAATAACTTAGATATGACCTTGACAAAAAAATCAACAAAGAGAAATAACTCTATAAAGGAACGCAATATTTGTATACAAACTGTGTCTACAGGAGATATATACCTGCACCAAACATGGGGAAATGAAAGGAGGAACATATGATCCTGACAAAGCAAACGGGCGGAAGAACGGACACAATGCAAGATAAAGTCAAACAGGAACCGGCGGTTATTACTTGAATGAGTCTAACCATTTTTGTGTTGATTGAGTTATCACAGAGAAATGTATGAAAAACGGCAGTATTTGTGCACTGCAAATCATTTGATTCATTTCTTACCATTCTATCTAGCTCTTGCTCTTTGGAATCATTTTATTTCACTTCATCGAGGAACTACAGGAAACTTATAAGTATTTGCTGATATCAGCGGTGTTGATCAATGTTTTTGTTGTGGTGGCAGAAATGTCCCAGATGTCGGTTTCATGTCAAATCTGATAAAGCTAGTAGTCAGATATAGAAGCCGTTTAATGATTCACCTTCACTAATTATTCCCAGTGATTACGTCTTCTGTTGTATATGGATTTGACTGTTGACTTTCCGTGGGTGTGACCGGTTGGTTGGAGAGCGTTACTTCTCCGTGGCACCTGATCTCTCTTGTTTTGTAGTTTGTTTTCCAGTGATATGGTGGCGGCCAGTTCCCGAAAGTGTAGGAGAGAACCCATTTTCGATGTACCCAGGAATAGACCACTGCCCTTCCACAAGTTAACTGGCAAATTTTATCACAAAATCAGCTGAAGTTCCAACGAGATCCAGATTTCCGTGTTTGTAAACTGATAAACATGTTTATTATTGTCTTACATTTAAGAAATTAACCTACAGATTTGCTTGTGGAGTTATCAAAGGAAAACGAGATGGAAATTGAATATGTGGCATGCGTAACGCTTATATTATGAATTCCGAGAACAATTGCTACTCATTATCATAGGTGAACTTTTGAAATATCATTTTATAGATATATATTCTTTATATCAGATTTTCTAAAAAAAAAAAAGAATAAATATTTCATTAAAGATAACGATTTCTAATGTTTGATTTTGACTAAGGAGCTTAATCTGACCTTTATAGTAGAAATATTTACATAAAATCCAACAGCACAAACGTTATGAGCTAAAAGATGAGTTGACGAAACATTGTGGGTTATAATTAGTACGATAAGGTCATCAAGCTTTTAGTACAATTAGGTTCATCAAAATGCGCGATTATTAATATTCAATAAGAATTTGATGTAATGTATTTTTTCATTTTCAATTTTGATTAACTACCTGGTAAGAGGTAAGAGACCATCGACCCCCCGCAAGTAAATGGACAAACTTTCTCACAAAAATCAGTTTAGGTTCCAGCGCGGATTCGAACCTTCGCTGATAAGTGAAAAACTTCATAGTTAACACAGTGCGATGCTCTAACCACTGCTCTCTCTCTCTCTCTCTCTCTCTCTCTCTCTCTCTCTCTCTCTCTCTCTCTCTCTCTCTCTCTCTCTCTCTCTCTCTCTCTCTCTCATTATTTGGTTTTAATTCGGTTTGTATTACAGTGATTTCTTTCGAATTGAGAACTTCTGAAATTAATTAAGAAACAAAATCATGTATGTTAATATCCATCTGGTTATAATTATTAAACGATCTGTAATAAATAACATACCATTCATATAATCTGATTTGAATAATTATTGAATCAGTCATTTGAACTTGCAGGAAACACCAGAAATCCGAGTTTAAGGTACTTAAGGTAATTTTGTAAATTAAAATTTGTGCATACAAAGTAAATGAAGTCCGCTTGGCATTGGACAAACAGATAGATAGATAGATAGATAGATAGATAGATAGATAGATAGATACATACATACATACATAAATACATACATACATGAAATATATGGATACTGTAGAAATATTGCAACTGTAATGAAGGACGTCATTGACATCAGATAGCACTCCGCCCTTATGGCTTGACATATTTAAACATAATAAACCTTCTACAATATACCATGACATGATCAATTATTTATCCAGATGCATATTAAATTAATGGTTTGACTTTGGGTTTTTTTCAGTTTTCAGTTTTTGATTCCTGGATACCAGAACTACTGAATGTTTTCAAACTACTAAAGCTTGTGGTGTATGATTTTGTTGTCTTGAATTTTTTCGTCAAAAACTTTAAAACGTTTCTGTTGCACACAAAGCTGAAAAATATGAAGCAACCCTGTAAACCATTTAAAATAGTGGCAAAGAATGAAAGTGCCGTTAAAGTAGGCATAAAGGCCTCAATTATCTGAAATAACCACGTGATTCCAGTAATGGTGAATAGTCTTAAACAAATGGACACCTCATTTCTCTTGTAGGTTTTGCTGAGCGTCGGCATGGTGATAATACCGTACGCCGTGAATGCGAATAGTATTGTATTGGCGCAACATATTATCGTAATCGGGACAATAAACATTACAATAAATATTACACCACGTGACAGGAAACACACAGCTCCTCCATAACCGGAAGTGTTGTCATTTACATACGACGCAATAATACTCATGATAACGATGCATGCTGGAAGAATAAATGCATACGAAAAGTACTTGTAAAATACGTCTTGACTGACGAAATTGTTTTTATCCATGCTGATGTTTGCGAATCGGCGATACATATGTATACAAGTGCAGTTGACATTTGAAAATACCGCCAACCAAAAGAAGTGGGAGGCAACACCAAGAACCTGGCAAAGTGTGTTTGATTCTGTCCTCTCTGTACCGAACTGAAACAGAGCTTGAGCAACAAACAAAGAAAATGTTAAACTCATCAAAATTTGTCCGGGAACCGTACGTAGTTCCGAACAAATACAGTACGTTACAAAAGTAAGGAACAGGCATGCTAATGACAAAATGGTGCACGCTAATGTTAAACTTTCCAGTTCCTGTTCAATGTTTGTCAAGTTATACTTAACATGTAATATGTACTCTTGGACATCCTCTAGGCAGACTTTCAGGTGCAAGACATCTGGTAAAATTAGGTAATTGTTTTCAGTAAAGGATTTCCCGAGGTAGTCTATAGTTACGACTGATTTTTCAATGTCAATTCTATACTCGTCGGGCGTAAAAGCAACGTGCTTACATGTCAAAAGATTACTGACTCCAATAACCCTGCTAGCTTTAAACGCTGTGATACCATCACTAACCAAGCTGAAAAGTAAGTCTGTATTAGATTGTATCGAATAAGGAATGTTCAGTGATGTGTCGAGTTTTCTCCCTTTGAAAGTTGTGTTATACTCATTACCTAGCGTAAAACTAAAATTTCCATTTGCATACGATAGCAAAACCGATTCAACTTCGTATCTGTCGATTATTGTCGGAAATGATACCATCACCTGTACATATATCAATATATTGGTATCCCTTGGTATCGAGTCACTTCTGCGTCTGACATTTGTAAGCAAATGAAGTGAGCCAAACATACATGATCGCAATGAAGTAGACAACATCGAATATATTGACATTTTTATATTCTCCAGGAATTCATCCTGCTTGACCTTCCATGTCGGTGTTGTACTTCCGGCTGATATAAGAAGCGTATACAGTAAATCTCTCGTAAACGGTAGAAGAAGATTGCAATCGTTGTTGTCAAGGTGACGTCCCGGGAAGCATGAAATATTCCTTGTGATGCTCTGGAAACAATCGACATAAGTGTTAGTGAAACGAAAATGTATGAGAGAGAGAGAGAGAGAGAGAGAGAGAGAGAGAGTGAGTTATTTCAAATCAGTACGGATCCCCCCCTTCTTACTGTATCGCCGTAATTTAGGGCGGCTGAGAAATAATTCCGGAAATAAAAACCAGGATCAGAATTTTATATTGTGACGAAATTTATCCATTAGCTGTTTTAAATTTTATACAGAACCGCAGTTACTGAAAACGAACGAAACTCGTTTTTTCGTTCCGTAGTATTTCATTGTATGACTTTCAGGCATTTAAAAACATAGTACTGTATATGGAAATTCAGCTCACTTTTATGATTAGCGAATGTGAAATCAGTATTATCATAATGTTTGTTTTCTTTCTTTTTAATCCATTATTTTTTCAGACAAAAATACGGGAAAAGGTAATACGCCCAAAATTTATCATCTAACCTCTCAAAAAGGCAAGAAATATTAATAAAAGTATGAGAAACAATTTTTTTGAAACAACCCCAACATTTTTTACTTCTAGTCGCAGACATTTTTGTTCTATTTCTCTAATAGAAACCAGTCACCACCACCGGTGATTTTGCAAAAATTAATTAAAAGCATTATTTTTTCCGAAATACAAACTTGTTTAAAAGTTGAAATGACAGCTTTAAAAAATTATAGAAAATTACAAATTATGATGTTGATTGTCTTGAACACTTACCTTTATAGTATCATAGACGTGATCCTCGTCTACAGTGAACATTGTTATTGAAGGTGAAGGATTGAAAACTACCAGATCCAGGATGTGTACAACTTTAAAAATATCAGGAAATATTGCAGGTATCCCCTTTTTGATTACAGATAAAGGCATAAATGCGTATTGTGGCAAACAGGACTTACATACTCCATTACAAAAAGCACAAAAGACATTTTTATAAGGGAAAATCATGTCGTCTCGTACTTCGGGTAAAAGGTCACACGCGCGTACAATCTCGGGACCGACAGGAATTGAGTTATTGCACTGTTTTATCATACCATCCGTTGAAGATGAGCGAGGATTGCATAAACGACAAAATTCATTTTTAAATGGGTAGTACTGACGTAGAGAGTGACTGGACAAATTTTCACAAGCCCACTCTATATCTCTATCATAATTTGTCCATTGTCCGGTAGAGTTACAAGCGCTTTTAAGACCAGTACGATTTGCACATTCCGATAAACCAAATGTCCTAAACTTCACAGAGCATCCTAAAAACTGAGCTAATTGAACTATATGGAAAACATCCAAATGATAAGTGAATTGCAAGACTTCGTCACAGTCTAATTCAAGTTTCCAAGGAGAATACGAATTCGGAATTTCTAAAGTATCTGTTGTTTCATTATAATTAAAACCAGTGTTGCAAAGATGACAAAAAATATTGATGTACGACTTCTCAGAGTAGTCAGAAACCGGAAATGACGCATAGGAGTCGGAATTTGCGATGCACAAATTGCGCACAGATTCACTGTAACTCTCATTCACATTTACGTTACCATAGCAGCCATCTGTAACAACAAAGGTGGTCTCATTCAACACGTTGTGATTTTTCGTGTGGACATATTCGCTTATACATGTAATTGGATACGCTAACGCGGTATCTAGGCAACACATGTCTCTATTTACAAAAAGGCAGTCTGGGTCGCACCAGCATGTACCATACTGTGACATATTGAGCATCAGATTGTATGGTAGTAGGTCTTTCCGACACAGTTTTTCTGGATTTATGGAAAACTTGTTCAGGATCAAATTTGTCAAATTAAAGATGTCACCATTTCTGTATATCACCTTATCCGTGGGGTTGGGAAAGTCATTACCCGCTTTGTTCTCCTTTATCTTTAAAAGAATTTCATCTTCTGAGTATGACGAAATGATTAAAGAATAGACGAATTTTTTTCCTCTAAGTCTGCTTCCAATATATCCTACAGCATTATTATAAACTTCTTTCTTGTATGATTTTCTGTTACATAGATGACAGAAGATATTCTTATAAGGATGCGTTATTGGTGTCTTGGGATAATGTGTACACGCGTTCCACAAATTAACGTCATGTGCCTCTGACAGATTAATCGATTTACATGTATCAATAACCTGAGACGGGCGTTGACGAGGAGGATTACAGATCACACAAAATATATTTTTGTAAAATCCAAACGAAACACTGTATAGAGACTCACAAGCGGATTTTATGTGTTTGTCGTACGCGTTCCAGGATCCTGACATATTGCATTTATCATATATCACTCTGTTGTCTTGTTCGTCACAACGATTTGCATCTCGGTCGCTCGCACTGGGAGAATATGATACTGAACAGTCATTTTCTTTTGCCGCCGCCAATACTTCTTCATAACTGTTTAGAAAATTCAGAGGATCGAAGTTTACACATGAAATATCTAATACCCATGGAGTCAATGTTTTATCATCCAGTTCCCCGTTGCAATAGGCGCAAAATCTATTGCTGTAAGATACGCCAGATATATTCGAGGTCACGGGTGGGTTATGAAGCAATTGCATTCCCGATAATTTGTCTTCACATTTCTTCGTGTAATCTGAATCAAGACTAGAAGATTCCGGGCAAGTGCTGACAGTTCTATAGAGAGTCGAACAAGAGTCAGTACATTGGACGTCGTGTTTCTTGCAATCATATCCGGGTAACTCGAAAAATAGATCCGGACAACAATCGCCGCGTGAGTGACAATGTGTGTCACAGTGGCACGTGGGACATAGACTTGTCTCTGTATAGTTGTCTGATGGGATTATTTTCAGATCATACTTCCCTGGATTACAAAGATAATCCTTGCCACACACCAAGAAATATTGGAAAATAATTCCCTTGACGTCTGATTCCAAAAACGTGCGTTTCCCTGAGGTATTTATGGTGAAGATTGTGATTATAGCTATGGATATAAAGTATTTAGCAGCTGTCATGTTGATGAGGCTGAAATAGAAACATAGAATAAAAATATTTAATTGAATTATTAAAGAGTTATCATGTTGTTCTTTAGTAGTTTTTATTTCCAATAAACCAACACGAATATCAGTAATAACCGATAGATCCTCCCAGGGACCTGAGTGAGCGAAATCACATTGGATGAGTTTTATCTTAAAGTCCCTGTCCCGGGAAACATTTGTTTGAAATATGATAAAATTCTGATGTATGTTAAAGATATGTTACACATTTCCCAAAATTATTGGGAAATGCGCTCAGTAGCCTTGATCTTTCAGAAATGACCCTGAGTAAACTTTTTCGAAAGTTCAGTTCTGTGAAATATGATAAAATTTTTAAAGAGTTTAAGGCCTTTCCCAATATTTGGTGATATGTGCTGAGTGACCTTGGTCTCTCAAAAAGACTTTTTCGAAAGTTTTTGTCCCAAGAAACATTTGTTAGAAATATGATAACATTTTGATAAACGGTTTAATTGATATGTTCTCAGACGTGCAGACAGACAGACGAACACACGGATAAACAGACAGACTTGGTATCGACTATATGCTCCCCCGAATTTATTTTGAGACCATACAGAAAAGTACAGATATTGTCATGTACTAATTTTTAATTTATTACAAATTAATAATTAGTTAAGAACTATAGTATTAATCTTCATCCGGTTTGGCATAAAGGCATAAAGCTGCCATCGACATGTTGAGATAATCTGATTAGTTATGTCAACATGATGTGATAGGCTCCTAATTAATTGCGTTATATTGACAAAACGACTTAATTTTGACGACATATTCACATAAATTAAATCGACATAACCTCATATTTTTCTCAACATGTCAACATATTGATATTGATTATATCGACATGTCGACGAAAAGTAGTTTTTATGACACTGTTTTGCGCAGTAAAACGGTCACATTATATCGACAAGTTTCGAGATCATCACATTATATCGACATGTTGACATTCTGTAGTGATGTTAACACTTACTTAGTTTATTTATTGGGCAAAAGATTTTTTCAAGTTTATCTAAAAGCATGAAAAAATAAATATTTATTTTATTTTATCATCAATTCATCAAAAAAAGACTATACAGAGTTTTAAAATTAGGGCTATAGGAATTCTGAATACCCCCACCCTGCTAACTCAAAATCCTGGATCCAAACCAGGCTTCATAAATAGAAGTACAATAATGATTATAACTTTTTTGCTTATGTATTGGTTTGGTCAAGCATATCGAACATTAACAAATCGGAGATGTTTTCAAAAATATTTTTTTATTCTCAACTTAAAGTATTAATGACATAAATCGACAAAGATTTTAATGAATTTTAATATCAGATTTCGTGATTTCAATTATTTTATTTTTTATACAAAATTTAAAGTTGATCAGTTAGTCTTAGTTTGGCCCATTTTTCAGGGAGGAAAAGTTTGGCCCGGGTCCGTTTTTCCGGGGGACTCTTTGTGGGGGGGGGGTCTATGCTACAATACCGAGGGAGTTAATAAGTTTGAAAACTTGTTCCCAATCCGTCTGCTATATAATTTGCAAATAAATATATCTATGTGTAAACTAAACTAACAACTACCAGCCACTATAAAACTTTAAATTGGCTTAAAACACCATTAAAAATTCTCAGCATGTATTAATATGAACATTTGTTTGTAAACCAAATTTGCATTGGATTAAAATGGATATGAGTTTCCCTTGTGTTATTTCAGCTAAAGATATTGAAATTTAATAATCGATTATATCTAATTCTGTACACAGAATTAACGCAACATTTCCACGTGTGCGGCATCTTGCGTCGCCCCGCCCCCTAAAAAAATCTGGGAAGTATAACCAGCTAGATCATGGGGAAAGTAAACGATAATTTTGTGTCTGGAAGCTAGAGAATACCTCACCGACCTTAATTAATCAATCAACTTAACATTTTTAATGATAAAGAGGACATAATTCAATATCTGGAAGTAAACTAACTTTTTCTTTTAAGAAAGGTAATAATCAATGTGATTTTCTAGCAGATTACTAGGCGTATTTTCACATCTGGGTGCAGAAAAATGCTTCTACGAGCTTCCAAATTTAAAGAAATATTGTTTTTATTTAATGCATAATACACAACCCTCTAATGAAATATTGTCCCATAATTAATCTAACACTTAAATTTATGTGAAGTAACCAGTGAGAGTGTGCCCCCTAAGTTGATAAAATAATTCATTTCTCTATAAAATTAAAAACAAATTCCCCCGAAATTCCGCTCGGCAAATACATGTTCAAACTTTGAAACCTCAGTCTGTTTTTGATGATATATGCATTGCATCCCAAAAAGGTACAATTTTATGTCACCAGCCTAAAAACACCAATTAACCTTTTTAATTTTTTACAGATCCACCACTCTTGCATGTATTAGTTGCATTGACAATTTTACTGCAAAATCATTTTCAAAAAAAGAAAAGAAATAAAGAAAAATAGCCCCTCCCCACTTTCGAATTACTTCCTACGCCACTGTTATGTGATAATTTATCGCAACATGTAATCATTATGATTATCAAAACTTGTCGACATAATGTGATGATTATCAAAACTTGTCGATATAATGTGATCGTTTTACTGCCCAAAATATAGTATCATTTTTGTCGACATGTTGATATAATTTGGTCACATTATGTCGATATAATCAATATCAATATGTTGACATGTTGAGAAAATAAGAGGTTATGTCGACATAATTTATGTGAATATGTCGTCAAAATTAAGTCGTTTTGTCAATATAACGCAATTAATTATCACATCATGTCGACATAGCTAACATTTTTAAAAGATCTAGGAAGCCTTTTTCTAGATTCAGTCTAGGAATATTCTTTTATTTTAAAAACTCTTAGAGGCCATTTCCTGGCTTCTAGACACTAAAACTTTATTTAATATATTTTTTTTTAAATATCAATTTTAGGGGAGGGTGTGGCACCCCACAATTACCTCACTCTAAATCCACCACTGAGAGTCACGTATTTCCGGACTTTGAAGTTGATGTATATATTATTAATTGTTATCCACCACTGTTCCTTTTACCATGCAAGATTTAAAAATTTATATTTTTAATCAAAACATCGTAATCAAAGGTAATTTTAATTATTGTTTACGTTCAAAACTTCATTATTAATCGATTGCGTACATTTTGCTCCATCTCCGGATTTTTCTACTTATATATATATATATTGATTCGAAAACAGGAAAATCAGCAGTTCATTGAATTTAGAAACTATTTCGATTTTTCCAATTTTACTACTTTGACTTTATGTACAAGAGCTATACTCAGGCATAACAAGTCTTATGTTCCTATATATTTTGTAAAGATAAGATCAGGTCCAGTGTGGTATTCATATTACAAATACAAAGTGGTAATGTTGAGTTATCATGTTCCCACTTTTTGATAAAATTATCATGTTCCCTCTTTTTTGGTAAAACCCCCGGTAAATCAAAAAGTGGTAACATGATACAATTGAAAAAATGCCAAACCTGGGTTTCTGAAGTACGGAGCCCGGGAGATGACATAGTGGTGAAAAAAATTATTCAGTGCGAACGGAATAAATATTGAGAGAAAAAAATATTCCGTGCGAACGGAATAATTATGGAGAGAATTTTTTTTTCCTTTCGCACGGAATAATTAATTTTATTCCGTGCGAACAGAATAATTATTGAAAGAAAAAATTTTTCCGTGCGATCGGAATAATTATTGCGAGAAAAAATATAAAAAAGATTATTCTGTGCGAACGGAATAATTATGGGAAAAATTGTTCCTTTCGCACCGAATAATTAATTTATTCCGTGCAAACAGAATAATTATTAAGAGAAAAAATATCCCGTGCGAACGGAATAATTATGGAGAGAATTTTTTTTCCTTTCGCACGGAATAATTAATTTTATTCCGTGCGAACAGAATAATTATTGAAAGAAAAAAATATTCCGTGCGATCGGAATAATTATTGCGAGAAAAAATATAAAAAAGATTATTCTGTGCGAACGGAATAATTATGGAAAAAAATGTTCCTTTCGCACCGAATAATTAATTTATTCCGTGCAAACAGAATAATTATTAAGAGAAAAAATATCCCGTGCGAGCGGAATAATTATTGAGAGAACAAAAATTATTCCGTGCTAACGGAATAATTATTGAGAAGGAAAAAATTATTCAATGCCAAACGGAATATAATTTTTTCTCTCAATAATCTTTCCGTTTGCACTGAATATTTTTTTTACTGCTGTCACCTCCCGGGCTCCGTACTTCAGCAATTTTCACAAAACATATTGGAATTTAAGAATTATTATGCCTCTTTTTCGTTATTGTAAATCAGTCCAAGTACCTTGGTAGAAAAAAGAGAAAACAAAATTTGAAAAAAAGTTAATGCCCCTTTAAGTTGTCTGATCCACACCCCGGGAACGAAGGCAAATCATGGTTATAGCTGAGCGTCCGATTCACGTGCAGATGATCCCAGATTCGAATACTCGTAAGCGTGGCGTACCTAAACTGTTTATTCGAAAGACACTGACTTTGTCGGATGAGAAAATAAAACCGAAATCCCGAGTCACAAGCAATATTTTAAAATTTTTAGTAGTATTTTACGCCACTTTCAACAAATATTCAGTTATAATAAGACCGCTAAAAGGCATAACATCTATATGTATATGTAGTTTATTATTTAAATTCATACAAATTCATGAAAATGAGATTTGACACATTTAATCGAAAATGCGAATCTGTAAACAATATAATACAGTACAAAGATATACAACATGTTGACAAGTCGGGCGAAATGTAATTCTTTTAGTTATTTAGTTTGTAAATGACCCCGACTTCAGACATAAATAATCTAAAAAAAAGTCTATCTTATATGTCAACTTCAGGTAACAGCCAAGACACAGGGTATTTATTTAGGGGGATACTTAATGTAAAGACGGAAATGAAACGCATTAACTTTCGGAACATCAAATCAATTACATGACAATTCTGTACCATGGGAATTATCCTAATTGAACTATTATTCGGGAAACTTAAGCATTAATTTACATGCCTGAAGTTGGATATAAGCTTTGTATATATATTTTGTGAACAGTTCAGATTCAGACTTTAGAGTGTAATATTGTGAATGTGTATATAATTTAATAAAATATTGAAAATGGACATAATCAAATTGTGAATTAATTCCCTACATGTAACCGACGAACGTACCGGTCATAATATGGTAAAGGAGAGAACCCGGTTACAATATACCCGGGAAGAGACCACTGGCCTTCTGCAAGTAAACTGGCAAACTTTCTCACAAAAATCAGTTTAGGGTCAAGCGGGGTCGAACCTGCAATGTAAGAAAGTGAGAGACTTGCACGGCGCACAAACAACATGGTAATTAAAAGAATCATCGGTGCAATTGACACACGTCCATAGCACAGGTCAATATTTGTGGCACTTTATCAACGTGCGGGATGACTACTCAATATAGCATTCATTTGGTACGACAGGTGGTGATTTCGCGTGCGGGGTTATTACGTACTCAATCTTGCATAAGTAACAAACACAATGTATGTTCGACATCGGACTGAAGGCATTCACCAATCTAAAAGACACAATTGATCAGCTGCGAACAACTTACCTTATGCTGATGCTGTGGTTGTTGTTCGAAATCCCGGGAAGTGCTGCTACTCCCTGGTACTTAATTTTGGAATTTGCTTTACACACGAGAAATTACCGGAAACACAATGTCTCCGTCGCCTGCTGTCGTCTTGATAAATGATTTGCCCTTTTACCCGGTTTCTAGGTGTCGAGATTTTGGCCAATGTTTATAAACGAAATGGAAATACATAATACATTGTTGTGGTCATTTATTAATACAATAGTTACTCTAGTATAAACATCAAAATAAAATCACGTCTCTCGGGAATTAGAGAAGTTGTTAATGGGAATTAATGTTTAATGGTCATCCGGAAAGTTCGATTTTGTCCGTGCGTACTTAGATCAATTCGATGAATTACTGTTAGATTGAAACAATTAAAATCATAATGAGTTGAGATGGACAATTGAGATAAATGCCGTTTATGTTGTATTGTTGTTTATAACTTTGGATTTCGGTGTAGAATACTATCGGTCACAGAGCCCGAGGGAAAATAATCACGCAATTCACAAAGAAAATGACCACATACTGACCATTTAATTCATATTGCTTATAAATAATTCAATCTGCCTTTAGTTTTATGCACTAAAAGTAGGATTTCGAGTACAGATTTGTCCAAATCTTCCTTGGACTATCTTGCGACCTTTGACTCCACTTAGCTGTTGAATATTCATTAATTGGGAATAATGGAAACCTCCTACACATTACATTGTCGGTCCTTGCACTCTCGATCGGTGCCTGTCAACGTCTCGAGGCTTTGTAGATTCTTGAATAATATATAAATTTACTAAATATTGTGCTCTTTATAAGGTATTGGTCTTGTGTCTTTAGTGTTGACATAGAAAAATTCTATTTGAGGCGAAAATAGTTTTTAATAATGACAATAAATATACAGACTATATTTTTGTGAAAAAAAACACTATTCTGAGTAATTTGGTTTTTTATATTCATTATCTTGGTTACATGATCACGTGCTTTGGGACTGCTTTTTAGACGATGAACGAGATTGGTCGAGAGTGCAAGGACTCACAATTCTGTGTAAGAGATTGATAGACAGTGCAAGGACAGACAACTCTGTGTAAGGGAACGATAGACAGTGCAAGGACAGACAACTCTGTGTAAGGGAACGATAGACAGTGCAAGGACAGACAACTCTGTGTAAGAGATTAATAGACAGTGCAAGGACAGACAACTCTGTGTAAGAGATTGATAGAGTGCAAGGACAGACAACTCTGTGTAAGAGATTGATAGAGTGCAAGGACAGACAACTCTGTGTAAGAGATTGATAGAGTGCAAGGACAGACAACTCTGTGTAAGAGATTGATAGAGTGCAAGGACAGACAACTCTGTGTAAGAGATTGATAGACAGTGCAAGGACAGACAACTCTGTGTAAGAGATTGATAGACAGTGCAAGGACAGACAACTCTGTGTAAGAGATTGATAGAGTGCAAGGACAGACAACTCTGTGTAAGAGATTGATAGACAGTGCAAGGACAGACAAACTATGTGTAAGAGATTTGATAGAGTGCAAGGACAGACAACTCTGTGTAAGGGAAACGATAGAGAGTGCAAGGACAGACAACTCTGTGTAAGGGAACGATAGACAGTGCAAGGACAGACAACTCTGTGTAAGGGAACGATAGAGAGTGCAAGGGACAGACAACTCTGTGTAAGAGATTAATAGACAGTGCAAGGACAGACAGACACTCTGTGTAAGAGATTGATAGACAGTGCAAGGACAGACAACTATGTGTAAGAGATTGATAGAGTGCAAAGGACAGACAACTCTGTGTAAGAGATTGATAGACAGTGCAAGGACAGACAACTATGTGTAAGAGATTGATAGAGTGCAAGGACAGACAACTCTGTGTAAGAGATTAATAGACAGTGCAAGGACAGACAACTCTGTGTAAGAGATTAATAGAGTGCAAGGACAGGACAACTCTGTGTAAGAGATTGATAGAGAGTGCAAGGGCAGACAACTCTGTTTAAGAGATTGATAGTGTGCAAGGACAGACAACTCTGTGTAAGTAAGGATTGATAGAGAGTGCAAGGACAGACAACTCTGTGTAAGAGATTGATAGAGTGCAAGGACAAGACAACTCTGTGTAAGAGATTGATAGAGTGCAAGGACAGACAACTCTGTGTAAGAGATTGATAGAGAGTGCAAGGACAGACAACTCTGTGTAAGAGATTGATAGAGAGTGCAAGGACAGACAACTCTGTTTAAGAGATTGATAGACAGTGCAAGGACAGACAACTCTGTGTAAGAGATTGAAAGAGTGCAAAGACAGACAACTCTGTGTAAGAGATTGATAGAGAGTGCAAGGACAGACAACTCTGTTTAAGAGATTGATAGACAGTGCAAGGACAGACAACTCTGTGTAAGAGATTGAAAGAGTGCAAGGACAGACAACTCTGTGTAAGAGATTGATAGAGAGTACAAGGACAGACAACTCTGTTTAAGAGATTGATAGACAGTGCAAGGACAGACAACTCTGTGTAAGAGATTGATAGAGAGTGCAAGGACAGACAACTCTGTGTAAGAGATTGATAGACAGTGCAAGGACAGACAACTCTGTGTAAGAGATTGAAAGAGTGCAAGGACAGACAACTCTGTGTAAGAAATTGATAGAGTGCAAGGACAGACAACTCTGTGTAAGAGATTGATAGAGTGCAAGGACAGACAACTCTGTGTAAGAGATTAATAGAGTGCAAGGACAGACAACTCTGTGTAAGAGATTGATAGAGAGTGCAAGGACAGACAACTCTGTGTAAGAGATTGATAGCGTGCAAGGACAGACAACTCTGTGTAAGAGATTGATAGAGAGTGCAAGGACAGACAACTCTGTGTAAGAGATTGATATAGAGTGCAAGGACAGACAAACTCTGTGTAAGAGATTGATAGAGTGCAAGGACAGACAACTCTGTGTAAGAGATTGATAGACAGTGCAAGGACAGACAACTCTGTGTAAGAGATTGATAGACAGTGCAAGGACAGACAACTCTGTGTAAGAGATTGATAGACAGTGCAAGGACAGACAACTCTGTGTAAGAGATTGATAGAGTGCAAGGACAGACAACTCTGTGTAAGAGATTGATAGACAGTGCAAGGACAGACAACTATGTGTAAGAGATTGATAGAGTGCAAGGACAGACAACTCTGTGTAAGGGAACGATAGAGAGTGCAAGGACAGACAACTCTGTGTAAGGGAACGATAGACAGTGCAAGGACAGACAACTCTGTGTAAGGGAACGATAGAGAGTGCAAGGACAGACAACTCTGTGTAAGAGATTAATAGACAGTGCAAGGACAGACAACTCTGTGTAAGAGATTGATAGACAGTGCAAGGACAGACAACTATGTGTAAGAGATTGATAGAGTGCAAGGACAGACAACTCTGTGTAAGAGATTGATAGACAGTGCAAGGACAGACAACTATGTGTAAGAGATTGATAGAGTGCAAGGACAGACAACTCTGTGTAAGAGATTAATAGACAGTGCAAGGACAGACAACTCTGTGTAAGAGATTAATAGAGTGCAAGGACAGACAACTCTGTGTAAGAGATTGATAGAGAGTGCAAGGGCAGACAACTCTGTTTAAGAGATTGATAGAGTGCAAGGACAGACAACTCTGTGTAAGAGATTGATAGAGAGTGCAAGGACAGACAACTCTGTGTAAGAGATTGATAGAGTGCAAGGACAGACAACTCTGTGTAAGAGATTGATAGAGTGCAAGGACAGACAACTCTGTGTAAGAGATTGATAGAGAGTGCAAGGACAGACAACTCTGTGTAAGAGATTGATAGAGAGTGCAAGGACAGACAACTCTGTTTAAGAGATTGATAAACAGTGCAAGGACAGACAACTCTGTGTAAGAGATTGAAAGAGTGCAAAGACAGACAACTCTGTGTAAGAGATTGATAGAGAGTGCAAGGACAGACAACTCTGTTTAAGAGATTGATAGACAGTGCAAGGACAGACAACTCTGTGTAAGAGATTGAAAGAGTGCAAGGACAGACAACTCTGTGTAAGAGATTGATAGAGAGTGCAAGGACAGACAACTCTGTTTAAGAGATTGATAGACAGTGCAAGGACAGACAACTCTGTGTAAGAGATTGATAGAGAGTGCAAGGACAGACAACTATGTGTAAGAGATTGATAGACAGTGCAAGGACAGACAACTCTGTGTAAGAGATTGAAAGAGTGCAAGGACAGACAACTCTGTGTAAGAAAAATTGATAGAGTGCAAGGACAGACAACTCTGTGTAAGAGATTGATAGAGTGCAAGGACAGACAACTCTGTGTAAGAGATTAATAGAGTGCAAGGACAGACAACTCTGTGTAAGAGATTGATAGAGAGTGCAAGGACAGACAACTCTGTGTAAGAGATTGATAGAGAGTGCAAGGACAGACAACTCTGTGTAAGAGATTGATAGAGAGTGCAAGGACAGACAACTCTGTGTAAGAGATTGATAGAGTGCAAGGACAGACAACTCTGTGTAAGAGATTGATAGAGTGCAAGGACAGACAACTCTGTGTAAGAGATTGATAGACAGTGCAAGGACAGACACAACTCTGTGTAAGAGATTGATAGACAGTGCAAGGACAGACAACTCTGTGTAAGAGATTGATATTGAGTGCAAGGACAGACAACTATGTGTAAGAGATTGATAGACAGTGCAAGGACAGACAACTATGTGTAAGAGATTGATAGAGTGCAAGGACAGACAACTCTGTGTAAGGGAACGATAGAGAGTGCAAGGACAGACAACTCTGTGTAAGGGAACGATAGACAGTGCAAGGACAGACAACTCTGTGTAAGGGAACGATAGAGAGTGCAAGGACAGACAACTATGTGTAAGAGATTGATAGAGTGCAAGGACAGACAACTCTGTGTAAGAGATTGATAGACAGTGCAAGGACAGACAACTCTGTGTAAGAGATTGATAGAGAGTGCAAGGACAGACAACTCTGTGTAAGAGATTAATAGAGTGCAAGGACAGACAACTCTGTGTAAGAGATTAATAGAGTGCAAGGACAGACAACTCTGTGTAAGAGATTGATAGAGAGTGCAAGGACAGACAACTCTGTGTAAGAGATTGATAGACAGTGCAAGGACAGACAACTCTGTGTAAGAGATTAATAGAGTGCAAGGACAGACAACTCTGTGTAAGAGATTGATAGAGAGTGCAAGGACAGACAACTCTGTTTAAGAGATTGATAGACAGTGCAAGGACAGACAACTCTGTGTAAGAGATTGAAAGAGTGCAAGGACAGACAACTCTGTGTAAGAGATTGATAGACAGTGCAAGGACAGACAACTCTGTTTAAGAGATTGATAGAGTGCAAGGACAGACAACTCTGTGTAAGAGATTGATAGACAGTGCAAGGACAGACAACTCTGTGTAAGAGATTGATAGACAGTGCAAGGACAGACAACACTGTGTAAGAGATTGATAGACAGTGCAAGGACAGACAACTCTGTGTAAGAGATTGATAGACAGTGCAAGGACAGACAACTCTGTGTAAGAGATTGATAGACAGTGCAAGGACAGACAACTCTGTGTAAGAGATTGAAAGAGTGCAAGGACAGACAACTCTGTGTAAGAAATTGATAGAGTGCAAGGACAGACAACTCTGTGTAAGAGATTGATACAGTGCAAGGACAGACAACTCTGTGTAAGAGATTAATAGAGTGCAAGGACAGACAACTCTGTGTAAGAGATTGATAGACAGTGCAAGGACAGACAACTCTGTGTAAGAGATTGATAGAGTGCAAGGACAGACAACTCTGTGTAAGAGATTGATAGAGAGTGCAAGACTCAGACAACTCTGTGTAAGAGATTGATAGAGTGCAAGGACAGACAACTCTGTGTAAGAGATTAATAGAGTGCAAGGACAGACAACTCCGTGTAAGAGATTGATAGACAGTGCAAGGACAGACAACTCTGTAAGAGATTGATAGACAGTGCAAGGACAGACAACTCTGTGTAAGAGATTGATAGACAGTGCAAGGACAGACAACTCTGTGTAAGAGATTAATAGAGTGCAAGGACAGACAACTCTGTGTAAGAGATTGATAGACAGTGCAAGGACAGACAACTCTGTGTAAGAGATTGATAGGCAGTGCAAGGACAGACAACTCTGTGTAAGAGATGAATAGAGTGCAAGGACAGACAACTCTGTGTAAGAGATTGATAGACAGTGCAAGGACAGACAACTCTGTGTAAGAGATTGATAGACAGTGCAAGGACAGACAACTCTGTGTAAGAGATTGATAGACAGTGCAAGGACAGACAACTCTGTGTAAGAGATTAATAGAGTGCAAGGACAGACAACTCTGTGTAAGAGATTGATAGACAGTGCAAGGACAGACAACTCTGTGTAAGAGATTGATAGACAGTGCAAGGACAGACAACTCTGTGTAAGAGATTGATAGACAGTGCAAGGACAGACAACTCTGTGTAAGAGATTGATAGAGAGTGCAAGGACAGACAACTCTGTGTAAGAGATTGATGGACAGTGCAAGGACAGACAACTCTGTGTAAGAGATTGATAGAGTGCAAGGACAGACAACTCTGTGTAAGAGATTGATAGACAGTGCAAGGACAGACAACTCCGTGTAAGAGAACGATACAGAAAAAGAGTGATAAGTCCGAAACGAAATTAATCGAAATGAAACAAAACGAAATAAAAGAAAACAACGAGAAAATAGGGATAACAGAAATGTTCATTGTCACACAGGAGAGAATACCAGCACAGAAGCTTTTTCATTTTCATTATTCAATTATTTAGTATTCAAATGAATAACAAAATTGTTGGTTTCAACGTAATTAATTTTCATAAAAATCTTTTAATGCAGATTTTTTTGTACTTAGAGATAAAACAGAGAGCAAACACTTGCACAATCAAAACAAAATATTCTTGATTTCTTTTTCGGTTACCAACATTGCACTTGGTTGCACTAGACCAATCTTCACTAAATTACATGTATTGCAATGGTATAGTCACAGGCAAACTACCGTTTCAATTTTCAGCCTTAAATTGATTTGTATTTCATTTGCGGTTACTAAGATCAGTAGAATTTCACCATAATGTACGTCAACACAAACTCTAATCTGAAGAGTGAAGTATGACGTTTAATTCGAGATGTTTTTATGAGATCTGCGATCTATCGTACGAATCAAGTGCTTTCATATAAATTCTAAACTTCTCAAAAGCTGAGATATTCATTTCACAGTGGGTACTCTTAGGCGGATTTGGCAATACATCTAAAAAAAAAAATTTAATTTTATATATATGTATAGATTTATTATTTGGCCTTGTATGACACCACTTTTGGCTGGTTGGTTGGTTGATTGTATTATTTTTAATGACCCACTTAAGAACCTTCCAATCATATGTAGACGTCACCAATGCCGGTGAAGGGCTTCAAAGTTTGGCCTATGATCGACACTTACGGCCTTTGAACAACGAGGGTTCTTTAACGTGCCGACACCTACTGTGACACGGGACCTTGGTTTTACTGTCCCATCAGGACAGGAACAGGAATCCGACCTGCCGCCGGCTGGACTCGAACTCACGACCTCATGATCAGCAAGAGTCGTGCGCGCAACCGACTGAGCCAGGCCGACTCGACACGACTTTCGGAAATATACATTTATATTTAATTCGAGCTCAACGAATGAAGTCTCTTTGATAGAAACGATCGTTTTGAGCATTTGTTTTGCCTCTTTTGTCAAACTATAACTTTGGTATTGTTGAAAATATTTATAACCAATTTTATTTTTAAAAAATCCAGGGTGAAGCGTACTTGCAATGACTTCATCCGCATCGATTGTGCGCATAACCTACATTTGCATGTAAATTGTGACGTCAGACTGTCAGGTCCCCTGTTACAGCAGGTGTCGGTATGTTATAGAACCCTCACTGTTCAATGGCTTGTAAATGTCCAGCATAGGCCAAAATATGAACCACTGCATAAGAGTGAAAGATTCTTGAGTGGGACGATAAACAACAATACAACAACAATCTTATATGAACTGTGTTTACCGGAATTTCATATACGATGGGGAACATTTAAGCCCACTATCGAATTTATTTTTCCCTCGCAACTTTACTTGCCTAGAACATTGAGGAAACAGGGATCCTAACGGGTCGTAAAGGTCACCTGGGAGTCCGTATCACATCCTACATAAGATCAAACCAATCGTCTGTATCATAATACTGCCCGTTGATGTCAGGTTGAACATTACGCATAAACCTAACTCTGTCACCGTTCTCCTTGTAACTGCGCATGATCGGATAAAGAATACGCCTCCATGTCACAATGTCGACCGGAAACTGCTGTCTAATGCCACACGGTGTACCATACAGTTGACGTAGCAGATTCACCCCCTAATGGCCAAGAAACCTTGCAACTGTTGCTCTGTTCTTGCCTCGTTCGAATTTCCAAAAACGGTACGTGAACGTTTTCAAACTGAACAGCAACATAAATGCTGAATACGTTATATAGGAAAGCTTTTAGCTTCTCCTGTGTCCTCTTACTTGGCCTATCCACCGAGTCCCGTGAAATTTCAATTTTATAATCATGGCGCTACAAGCCTTGGCCGCGTGGTTAGAGCATCACACATTGGACCATGAAGTCTTTCACTTCTGGTCAGAGCATGTTCGATCTCGCTGGAACCCAAGCTGATCTTGTGAGTTAGTTTGCCAGTTTACTTGCGGAGGCCGGTGGTCTCTTCCTGGGTGCATTGGTAGCCGACTTCTCTCTTCCACGATTGAACACTGGTCGCCACCATATAAATGAAGAATTGTTGAGTGTGGCGTAAACACTGTTTATATTCCAAAACAAGTATTTTACAGTGGCCTCTATCTTAACGCATTAATTACCAATAAATTCCATGCTTTTGTTCATACCATCCTCAATCATTGATTCACGCCGTTATAGTTTCTTCACACAATTATCTACACCCACATATCAAACTATTCAAGTTTGTCAGACACCGAATCCGACTTCTGACCGTTCAGCAAATTTTCGGTACAATGGTCTTGTTTCACCGAATGAAATGTTGAGTTACCTGTTCGTTAGTGGTTGCTGAGTCATCTGTAACAATAGTGACGAGGATTTCTTTCTCACATATTTCATTGCATTTGACTGTTGACTCACGGCGGGTGTGACCGGTCAACAGGGGGATGCTTACTCTTCCGTGACACCTGATCCTACATCAGGATTTCAAGATGATCATGTTTATCAATAACACCAGATAATTGCTAACGAACACGCACCTCAACATTTCATTTAGTGAATAAGACCTCGGAACGTTGACATCAAACGCGGTTTTTGATATCCCTGTCAGTGAGTAGTTTACCTCTGCATATGAAATGTTCATATGTTGATAAAGCCTGGCATATCGGATCATTCAATAATTTTCAAGGGGTAACAATTTCCACTACCACCCGATCAAGAATGTTATATTTATTATATCATACCGATCCACTTCACTGAAGCATATGTTATCCATTGAATTACTTAAAACACAAAATAAACTGCAACAGCAGTTTTATTTTTACATCTTATTCATGCAAAACCTACATAAGTTTATCGCGGTCGAACTACAAACTGCCTTCGATACCCAAACTGTTCTTTGCGTCGATTTTTAATCTTAAGCCTCCATCAAGGTGAGCATGTCTGCTTGACTGACTTCAGCAAATATATTTGATAACGATATATCATTTCTGTCAAATCATTTAAATTCGTTTGTTCTTTTATTCGGTTCCAGTCTGCGTCGAGGAAATGTCTACTACATAATTCATCAAGAAGTTCACACCTAGTGACCACATAGCCTATGTCTATAGTAGGGGATTCGAATCCACCTTTTTCATTAAATTGGTCATAATGCATCTGATACGTTGCCCCATAAATTTTCAATGAATCTTGGACTTCGAAATTTGTATTAAAAATTGCATCTTTATTACCAATTGCGTGGTGACATTTTTTTCTTTTTAGCAAATTGAAATTCTAGGCATTTGGAAATGTTTATTACCTCTGACCTTTGACCTTGAAATTTGGTAATAAATATTTTTTGTATTATTTCTTTAAACTTTAAATGCATTCTCTTTGACAAAAAAATTTCGATTTCTGAGAAAAGTCACATTTGACATTTGACCCAGTGACCTTGAATGTTTGTGAACATAAATTTTGCATTATTCTCTAAAATATCCATATCAAATACTTATACAAAACGTTGATGGTTCTTGAAAAATCTTTTGAAGTATCAATGACTTTTGACCGGGTGACCTTGAAACACTGCAAACATAACCTTTCTTTTTTTCAATATTTTGGACTGTTCCCGGAATGCTCCGACCTGATCAGTACACCCAAGAACCAGAACCATTTGCAGGTTTAGAAAAGAAACTAGGAATTTACAACTATATAATGCATTTTTTAATAATATATTTACACTGTTTAGAGGAACGGGGACTTTAAATTTTACCATTTTTACGCCTTTTATGTATTGGAGCTTGTGACCAAATTCGGTTACGATTGTCCAAGCAGTCCTTGAGAAGAAGTAGAAAATGTGAACAATTAAGGCACCATATCAAACAAAAAGTCAAATGCCAAATTACCCTTATCCATCCAAATAAATAAATATACAGTAAAACATGAATATAACGAACTCGATTTGTACGAATTCGTGCACATAACGAATCAATAATTAATCCTCAACTGCATCTCTGTATATCCTTAGTGGAAAAACAATTTTATAACGAATTTTTGCCTACAACGACCAAATGCTTAAGTCCCTTGAAATTTTTTCAATGGTTCCTCTAGAACAGTTGTTGCAAACAAAGCTTGCAGCCGTACATTGTATAGATTCGAGTCGGTCAATGTTTTTTGTAAGTATTGGTCCCAAACTGTGGGGCTGTATTCAAGCACTGATCGAACTAATGATGTGTATGCTGTTTCCTTGAGGTTCTTAGGACAGGGCTTACGGTTGAGACGAAGAGATCCTAGAGTAGAGTTTGCACGGTTACGGATGTTATTGATGTGCGATGACCATCTCATGTTGTCACTTATCAGCAGGCCAACATAAGGATGTTCGTTAACCTGCTGTAAAATGTGATTTCCTAGGTTATACCTGTATGTTTTCGGTGTGTTGCTTCTGTGAATTTTCAGAACATAACATTTTTTGGCATTAAATTTCATACCCCAGGTGTTTGCCTAAGTCTTTAGTGCCTTGAGGTCTTTTTTGAAGATCTAATTGGTCTTGTAAGGGATTTGATTTTCCTATGCAATAGGCAATCATATGCAAATAGAAAACAGGATGAAGAACGCTTCGGTCGTCTCATTCAGCAATGTGCACTTTCTTTCCCATCTCAGCATTCACAATCTCTTGCAAGGTTGGCGGCATGTCTGTCAAGTTCAACATTAATGACTGCTCCCCCAGAATATGCCGGTTACACCAACAAAATTTCAAGCTTCAAGAATGCGAGTTATCTTCCGTTAATCACAAGTGCTGTAAGGGGCGAATATCATGTTTCATGCTATGATTAGTTATAGCATACTTCTAGAGTAATAGACTTCTGATATATTAAATATAATACGGGAATTGTAAGTATTGTAGATACATGTTGTATATGTATTTCAAGATCTTTGTGTTGTATGGTGACGATACAATTCATTGCTTTAAAGTCACATTTCGAGGACGTTATTGTAATTTTCTAGAAGTTATTGTAATTTTTGACATTTTGATTAGAAATCCACTCCTAACTGGCTCCAGCCGGTCTGGCTCAGTCGGTAACGCGCTCGACTCTTGGTCGTGAGGTCGTGGGTTCGAGTCCAGCCGGCGGCAGGTTGGTTTCCTGTCTTTCGGATGAGACAGTAAAAACCTAGGTCCCGTGTCACAGTAAGTGTCACAGTTTATGGAACGTTAAAGAACCCTTACTGCTCAATGGCCGTAAGTGCTGAGCACATGCCAAAATTTGAAGCCCTTCACCGACATTTTGTTGACGTCTCCATATGAGTGAAATATTCTAGAGTCGAACGTTAAACAACAAGAAAGAAACAAACAAACCTTGCTGGCGAAAATAAAAAAAATAATAAAAAATTCGATGAATAAATGGTTATTAGGGGGATTCCGTTGGAATTCTTAAATTTACCCTAGTGAATGAGTGCTAGAAAGGTGTGCTCGATTCACCGCGAGAGTACTGTTCCGTTACAGTCTCAAGGACATGTTACAATCGAATGTACCAGGGAAGGAAGTAGTTATTTCAAAGATGTCGATAAAATCCACATAAATCATGTACGTTTATGACTAAATTGCTTGCCCAGAAGTGTGTTCCAGAGCATTTGATTGGTGTTCCACTTGTCTGGATTGTGCTGGACAGTGAAACTAACACCATCAGTAAAGCGTCACCACGTGACCGGCAAAACCTTACTGTTTATAAATAGATCAATGTGTTCAGTGTTTTCCACAATTAATTAACTAATTATTTGGAATAGGACTATGAAAATATGACGAAAGTTCATACGAATTCGCATTAAGAGAGTACAGAAAAGTTTATTTATGACATTACTCACTGGAATGTGGCTTTAGTTCACTTAGTAATTTACAATTTCAATTATTTGCATTGTGTGTTGTATACTTATATACATATATATTATTTCGGGTTTATAAAAAATCAAAGTAACGTCTTAATTCCAGCTTTCTCTTAATTGGGATAGCTATTGATATTACAGTATGGAGGGTTTAGATAATAAATTTCAATTTAGGCTTTATTTTATATTATCAATTTCTAATTGTATGTGGGGATATCGCGGGAACACAATACAGTCTGCACCTGGGGTAATATCTTAAATTGAAATCTTGTTCCAGCAGCTCGCCAGATTAATACAAATGCCGTTATCTCTCTGATTTCAAAGATCTATAAGAGATCTAGAAGACTTTCACTCTTCTGGTGTTGTTATGCTTATCATTCATCAAATTAAAATTATTTATCACTTAACTTTAGTTTATTTCATCAGTTTGATTGCCTAACAGTCCTTAGACATTTTGTAACTACTTTCTGATTGGATTTATTTCTTCAAATGGGCTTGTAGATATCAATGGTTTGTAAATGTTACTTTTGTGATAAAGAGAGGACTTGATTTTGGACTTCAGTTATTGATTTTTGTATTTTGACTTATGTATTTACTGCTATTTGTACTTTACATTGTGTAAATTTTTCTCTCATTAAGTTAGCTAAGCGGAACTGTTATATTTTACATTGACAATGTGTTTAAATTAATAATAATTCGGACTTTAAAACAAAAATAAACTGTTAACTTTTATTTGGATCTTGTTTTTCTATAGACTCATAATGTTCTTTGGATTCTGTTTATTACCTTTGCAGATTATTGTAACACAGTTTATCAAAGTTACAGATTACTGTAACACAGTTTATTACATTTACAGATTATTGTTACACGGTTTATTACATTAGCAGATTATTGTAACACAATTTATTACATTTGTAGATTATTGTAACATATTTTATCACCTTTGCAGATTTTTGTAACATAGTTTATTACATTAGCAAATTATTGTAACACGATTATCACATTTGTAGATTATTGTAACATAGTTTATTACATTAGCAGATTATTTTAACACAGATTATTACATTTGTAGATCATTGTAACACATTTTATAACATTTGCAGATTATTGTAACACATGGAAGATAAAAGTTAAAATACGTCAAATAAGAGCTGTGATGTTATGGAAACTACTACTGAAATTAATTAAATTTTTTATACACAGTGGAGTAAATATACAAAATGTAAATTTAAGCTATCTTAGATTAGCATTTTAAACTAGAGGCTACCAGGAATCTGTGTTGCCCGCCTGATATTTTTCACCTGGAGGCTCTTTAGAGCCTGTCTCGCCCAACTGATATTTTTCAACTTGGTGCATTCAAGATGACAGACGAAGAGAGTGTAAACAAACGTTTTCATTTCGCCACTATTGACGACTATGGTTTTCAAACATTTTTGGAAGAGAAGGATTATAAAACTACTAGACGGTCAAAACATTTAGCCGTTTAAAACTGTTGTGTTTTAGTTGTTCATCCTTAATACGATCACAATACATGACTGGACTCCCACATTGGAAATTTACACATTGGTGTAAAACTAATCAAATGTCATGTAATAAAATAATCAACGATATCATTTTCGGTCAATACATAGAGTTATCAACCCATGAAAGCGATATTTTCCTTCGGCCTTCGGTCTCGGGCAAAATCTCACTTTCTTGGGTTGATAACACCATGTATTAACCTCAAATGAGGTCGATAATTGCAAAATATCTCCAAAAGAAAGGCCAAATATTTAAACTATGTGTACCATAAAACCCGTCTAAGAGTAACCATTGTAAAAAGATGACTATTTTAGCGAAATATTACTTTAGTATGAAATAATCGACTGGTACCGAGATATTGTCCGATTCACATAAGATTGCGGGGCGGAGTAACCTTTTGATTATCATACGGATGATTCTACTCACTTTTCGGTTATGACAAGCTGCACGGGAAAAACGTTTTATATCCCTCACTAGATACTCTCTTATTTATGGTGGCAGGTAGGAACGATTCCTCTAGTCAGTGTAATTTTAATGTTATGCTTTATTACCTAAAATTTAATCTCGTCCAGGTTAAGAAAAGGGTTCTCAAGACTCCACCCCACCAGGTTATATGGATTTTACTATACCAGGTACTGGGTATATGTATACCATCAGTGAGTGTTATACTCTGCTTTTTTATTTACATGGTACTGGGTACCAGGTACTGGGTATATGTATACCATCAGTGAGTGTTATACTCTCGTTTTTGATTTACATGGTACTGGGTTTATGTATACCATCAGTGAGTGTTATACTCTGCTTTTTTATTTACATGGTACTGGGTACCAGGTACTGGGTTTATGTATACCCTCAGTGAGTGTTATACTCTGCTTTTTGATTTACACGGTACTGGGTACCAGGTACTGGGTATATGTATACCCTCAGTGAGTGTTATACTCTGCCTTTTGATTTACACGGTACTGGGTACCAGGTACTGGGTTTATGTATACCCTCAGTGAGTGTTATACTCTGCCTTTTGATTTACACGGTACTGGGTACCAGGTACTGGGTTTATGTATACCATCAGTGAGTGTTATACTCTGCCTTTTGATTTACACGGTACTGGGTACCAGGTACTGGGTTTATGTATACCCTCAGTGAGTGTTATACTCTGCTTTTTGATTTACACTGTACTGGGTACCAGGTACTGGGTTTATGTATACCCTCAGTGAGTGTTATACTCTGCTTTTTGATTTACACGGTACTGGGTACCAGGTACTGGGTTTATGTATACCATCAGTGAGTGTTATACTCTGCTTTTTGATTTACACGGTACTGGGTACCAGGTACTGGGTTTATGTATACCATCAGTGAGTGTTATACTCTGCCTTTTGATTTACACGGTACTGGGTACCAGGTACTGGGTTTATGTATACCCTCAGTGAGTGTTATACTCTCGTTTTTGATTTACATGGTACTGGGTACCAGGTACTGGGTTTATGTATACCAATCAGTGAGTGTTATACTCTGCTTTTTGATTTACACGGTACTGGGTACCAGGTACTGGGTTTATGTATACCATCAGTGAGTGTTATACTCTGCCTTTTGATTTACACGGTACTGGGTACCAGGTACTGGGTTTATGTATACCCTCAGTGAGTGTTATACTCTGCTTTTTGATTTAAATGGTACTGGGTACCAGGTACTGGGTTTATGTATACCCTCAGTGAGTGTTATACTCTGCTTTTTGATTTAAATGGTACTGGGTACCAGGTACCTGGTATATGTATACCCTCAGTGAGTGTTATACTCTCCTTTTTGATTTACATGGTACTGGGTACCAGGTACTGGGTATATGTATACCCTCAGTGAGTGTTACACTCTCCTTTTTGTTTTACATGGTACTGGGTACCAGGTACTGGGTATATGTATACCCTCAGTGAGTGTTACACTCTGCTTTTTGGTTTACATGGTACTGGTTTATGTATACCCTCAGTGAGTGCTTTACTCTGCTTTTTGATTTATATGGAACTATACCAGGTACTGGGTATATGTATACCCTCAGTGAGTGTTATACTCTGCTTTTTTATTTACATGGTACTGTGTATATGTATACCCTCAGTGAGTGCTATACTCTGCTTTTTATTTACATGGTACTATACCAGGTACTGGGTATATGTATACCCTCAGTGAGTGTTATACTCTGCTTTTTGATTTACATGGTACTGGGTACCAGGTACTGGGTATATGTATACCCTCAGTGAGTGTTATACTCTGCTTTTTGATTTACATGGTACTGGGTACCAGGTACTGGGTATATGTATACCCTCAGTGAGTGTTATACTCTGGGTATATGTATACCCTCAGTTAGTGTTATACTCTGCTTTTTTATTACATGGTAATGGGTACCAGGTACTGGGTATATGTGTACCCTCAGTGAGTGTTATACTCTGGGTATATGTATACCATCAGTGAGTGTTATACTCTGCTTTTTTATTACATGGTAATGGGTACCAGGTACTGGGTATATGTGTACCCTCAGTGAGTGTTATACTCTGGGTATATGTATACCATCAGTGAGTGTTATACTCTGCTTTTTTATTACATGGTAATGGGTACCAGGTACTGGGTATATGTGTACCCTCAGTGAGTATTATACTCTGGGTATATGTATACCATCAGTGAGTGTTATACTCTGCTTTTTGATTTACATGGTACTGGGTACCTGGTACTGGGTATATGTATACCCTCAGTGAGTGTTATACTCTGGGTATATATATACCCTCAGTTAGTGTTATACTCTGTTTTTTATTACATGGTACTGGGTACCAGGTACTTGGTATATGTGTACCCTCAGTGAGTGTTATACTCTGCTTTTTTATTACATGGTACTGGGTACCAAGTACTGGGTATATGTGTACCCTTAGTGAGTGTTATACTCTGGGTATATGTATACCCTCAGTTAGTGTTATACTCTGTTTTTTATTACATGGTACTGGGTACCAGGTACTGGGTATATGTGTACCCTCAGTGAGTGTTATACTCTGCTTTTTATTACATGGTACTGGGTACCAAGTACTGGGTATATGTGTACCCTCAGTGAGTGTTATACTCTGGGTATATGTATACCATCAGTGAGTGTTATACTCTGCTTTTTGATTTACATGGTACTGTAAAACAGATTCTCTGTTCCAGCTGATAATTTTATACCAAAGTAATATCTGGCACTGATAACACCATTTAAATTCTGAATTATACAAAACTAAGATAGTCATCTTTTTATAGTAGTTGGGCGGATTTCGGCTATGCATTTAGATTTAATATTTGGTCTTGTATAATGTCATTTTCCCTTAAGAAAAACTATTTAAAATTGAAGCTCAGCTGATGAAATATAATCGACAGAAATGATCGTCTTGAGCATTATAACTTTAGTATTATGTTTATAATACTTGTAAACCCACATCATTTAATTGGTGGCTTTGTTGTATTAAAAACTATAAACTGACCTTTCGCTCATAAAAGCTGACCATCCTAGGTTCTGACTCACAGTACTGACTTCAGATTGAACTTTGATTACATCAGGGGAACTAATAATGCAGTCTCTTACACAGAATTTCGGTTCCTGCTTTCTCGATCCATCGAAAGGACCGACAACTCTCTGTGAGAGATTATACTAACAATGGTACCTTTACAGATGTGACCGTTGGTTTAATAAAGTGAAATACGATTCTTGTGATGTTCATTATGGTTTATTGTAAACATAAACAGGTGTACAAAAGAAATAAATTCTTTCTCACTACGGGTATACAGTTGTTCAAACATTCACACGAACCATCAAATAATCATGCCTTTAGAAATCCAATATCTATACAACACTGACCGTTTGACTCTGTGATATTTTCATAATATACTGTAATCATCTAAACAACATTGACTGTTTGACTCTGTGATATTTTAACAATATGCTGTAATAATGCCTTTAGAAATTCAATATCTAAACAACATTTTGATTTTTTTTGTTTTTTGTTTGATTCTGTGATATTTTCAAAATATATACTGTATCATAATATCTGTTATCATATACTGTAAAGTGGGATATTTTGGCCATTGTTTGATTTCAGGCAATGTTTTTATCGGTACTTTTTAAAATATTTTAGTGTTTTATAGATTATCATCAACCTCTTAAGGTAATGGACTCGTTTGTAAAACAATTACTTTGGTAGGTTTTACAAACGAGTTCATTATCTTTACGTAATGGCTCAACAGCTGTTTTGACATGAGAAGTAGTTCTCTTTTCTGATCGCAAATACTAATTAAATTAAGGTTTAATTTCTTTTTTATATCATTTTGAAAGAAACTAGTGATATGGACAATTTTGAATACTTATTCTCAGATTTAGTTTGTGATTTTTAATATTCGACCATTTAGTAGTGGCGGGTTAAATGTGTCAGAAGAGAATTGCCCGAATGGGCCGAGTGCAAATGGCTGATAGGCCTACCATGTGCGATTTGGATAGCAACAGATGATCGTTGTTTACTACAAATTTTCGTTTGAATTCTGATATTTTATCAGTGGAATATATCAGAGAAAGTTTGAGTGTGACTGTAAATATTCGGTGATGACAACTGGAAGTAGCCATTCTATTTGATATTTTACCAGTCGCAGAATCAGCTGGAAAATGCCGTAAACTGTGAAGGGGTGACGATTTCGTAAGTAGACCTATTTTAGTATATAGGCTAGCCCACTTGCAAATCCTTCAAATCAATTGAAACAAGACAAATGCAGATTATATTGTGAAATAAAAAAACTTTTATTGTTCTGTTTAAAAGATAATTATCGACACGTTCGTTATGGAAAATCCGTGTAGGCCTATAAATTATAATAGATCCATGTCAAATCAGACTTCACTTTTTACCAGCTGATCATATAGAGTATCCCGTCAATTTACTGAGAAACCTATGAACACTTCTTATGCTCGACAGTAACATTACAGGTTGTGAAAAACAAGATGGGCCTGTTAATTAGCCTAGCAATATATAGGATCTGAGGTGAACTGGGAGTGACGAATTGTGACGGAAAAGCAAGCTGTTTATCTGAGATGCAGGACAAAATTGCACTAGACCTGACTCCCTTTTCAACTTACTTACAAGCAACGTAACTACGAAGCAAATTTTCAATTCTGTGACCTGTGTTTCTTTTCATAACATGACCTAGATCTATTGCAATAGGCCTATGATATGGGCATGTACAGCGTGCTACAGATGCAGACCTAGTCTTTTGTTTTCGATTTCTTTCAGTGATTTTTGTTTGTTTTGTGGTAATGAATGGCTTTAAATAAAGATATGGAATGAATGTGTGTTATTTTATTCTTTATTGATTCATTCATTTGTTCAGAGAATTCTTGTCCGACAAATCGCTGCCGTAACATGGTCATGGAAAGGATTAATATTCGGGTATTCCTACGCCAGCTAGCGGTTAACACTTAGATCACTGATTTTATTGATACAACAATACAGTCATTCTGTATAACTGTAATGAAGAAAATTACAGTCGGTATGTGAATATATATGTATCATGGTTTACATTACCACACAAATATAAATGTATAGGTCTACTGAGGTAAATTGGCACGTGTTTGAAAACACGAGTCGAAGTTAAATGATAACAGGGGTGACAGACTTGTTTTCGGTAAGGTAAGGTGAGCTAAGTAAAGGTTTAGGCCTACATATCAGGGCACACAGTGCTTCTTTAATGTGATGGTACACTAACACACTGATAAAATTCATTTACTAAAATGTTTACATGTATATATTGTATACCCAGACATTTTCGCCCTTTTACGACACAAAACATTTTCATTTCATCTCGTCAAATAGTCGCGCGAAATCAATATAGCCTCATGGATGGCATTCATTTCTATGCTTCGATTATATAACTGGAAATTTTCGCTTCCAATTTAAATTCGCCCTCTGACCTAAGTGAGAAAATGGCAAAAATGATTGAGAGTGAAAAATTCCAGCAATACAATATGTCAAGGAAATTATATAACACTTATCATAAAATTAATAATCCAGTGTACTTATAATATTTTCTACATGAGAAAAATTATCAATACCTTCCAGTACCTACAGAACAATAAGATACTTCATTTCCCTTATTAGTCTTATTACCCAAATGTAATATCAAATACATAAACACTTATAGGTATTCTTTTCAAAAATGAAAAAAATATTTAATTGTATTACAATAATTGTAGATAGGATAATGCTTTTCATTAGAAATGTGAATTATAAACAATTTATTTGTTATCATTCAGTATATTCAAATACTCTAGTCTGAAATCATTTCCAAACTTACTAACTTGTTCAGGTTGTTTTCTTTACTTTTGTAACAAGTACACATAAACCAGAGGTGTTCGAAAAAAAGGTTGTGAGATTTAACGAGATGATCCCGAGATTTCACAGCTTCCTGTAAAGTTTGGTAGCAGATTATTCGTTTATCTCGCATGTGACCTAAATGTAACCAAGAATAAGATCGATAGGATCATTTTCAGTATCCAATGACGTCAAACCTCATGCATATGGTATAATGCCAAGACAGTGGATGTATTCTAATTGATCTGGCAACTATGCGCCTAGGTAAACAGTTAATTTTGGGAATATAACTCCCGTCGTTTCCTTCGAAAATCTGCAGAGAAAAGGAAAGGAAATAAAACTCCTGTTTAAAACTCAACTACATGGAATACCATTTTACTTGTTGCGGATATAAAATCATATTCTCACTTTTTTGGTTCATCAAGAACAAGGTGACGATTACTCTACCCAATATAACCTCTTGACATTGTTATGTCGTATTGCCTAAATATTATAGTTACCCGGATCAAAAAAGGGCGTATGGCAATCAGCTCAACCAGGTTATTAAAATTTATCTCTAGCTGGCCTACTACTTTTATACTTTCACTAACATGGGGGATGTAATAACCTTTTGATTATCATGTGGATGGTTTTACTCATCAACTTGGCAGGGTGGAGCAGACGTACAAAACGTAGTCCGTCACTATAATTTTACTATATATGTATAATTCGTACAAAACCACACACACACACACACACACACACACACACACACACACACACACACACATATATAATATATATATATATATATATATATATATATATATATATATATATATATATTTCATTATTTGAATTAGATATTAAGACATTTATCTATCCAAACAAAAGTATATTTTTTATGAAAACTCCATATATGGGTAAGTAAAATTGTGACGTCTGTTTTTTCAAATCTTTTAAATAAAGAATTATTAAATTCCACCGAAATTAAATAACCAATTAAACTTCGAAATATTTGTTTAATGGTATTTTTTTTTTGGGGGGGGGGGGGGGGCAATTTCATCAGTAATGATCATTTTAATATTTTGGGAAAATGTGGGTTTATACCTAAATGCAGTTATATGAAAAGGTAAGTATGATCATCACCTTTTTACTCTAAGACAGATTTTGCTATACATTTGGATTAATTATTCGGCCTTGTATGATACCAATTTCTCTTTAGAAAATATGCATCATTTATAAATTGATGAAGTTTAATTGATAGAAACGATCGTCTTTTGCATTATAACTTTGGTATTGTGTTTATATTATTCATAACCACTAGGTAGATGCCACTACTGGGAAACCGTTTGAGTGTCAAAGGGTATACATAAACCTAATACCTCGTATATCGGTACCAGTTGATAACTTTTATACTAAAATATTATTTCACACTGATAACACCATTTTAATTCTAAATCCTTCAAAAGCTAATAATTAAAATAAATTTGTTTACAGCTGTTACTCAAAGACAAATTTTGTTATAAATTAAGATAAATTATTTGGCCTTGATTGATACCACTTTCTCTTCAGAAAATATACATCTTATATAATTTGGAGCTCAACTCATGAAGTCTGATTGACAGAAACGATCGTCTTGAACATTATAACTTTGATATTGTGTTTATAATATGAGAAATATAATAGTTCTTCTGTGTCTGTGTACCAATTCATTATCATATGTATGCATTTGATTCAAATCATTTTCCGATCCGGACTTCTTGGGAAATGCTTTTTATTCCTTATTGGACACCTGTATGTATGGTGACCAGTAGAAACATTTACTTTCGCCAGTTTAATCTTATTGTCGTAAAGCTTCATTACCTAGTAAAATGTAGACTCGTCAATTTAGAAAAAGGACCAACCGCCGGGTTATATAAACAGGAAAAATCCAATAATGTTACGAGTGCAATTTATATTGAATTAACCTACTGCTTCCAAACATTTCTATATAAACTGTTAATAGATATTCACGGTGAGATACTTGTATTTATCCTTAATACGTTAACGTGAGAGTCTCCGTATGGGTCTAATATTCCCTAATTACGCTTCTCGTCCACACGAACTATACACTCAGAACAAATATGTAGACATTTTGTAACTACCACTTTATTTTTCCATTAATCAATTCGACAGAATTATGTTAACATAGAAAAACCACAAAATTACCCCCAGTGAAAATATCCAAATAAACAGTACTGTGGTTTTAGTATTGGCTATCTGTTTACAGTTTGTATTGCGTAATACAAATAATTCTTACCAAATCTGCTCCAGAATCGTCTTTGTACGTTCGCCAAATTGTCCCGTCAATTTTATGCGATACTTTGTAAGTTGTCACCCACCAATTCAACGATTCATGTTCCAAAGTAACAATACCAGTTACAGTCTTTGATTCAGGAAAATTTGCCTAGGAACAATAGTAGCAATGTTATATACAATATTTCAGGGTGTTTTACACCAAACTCATCTCCTATCCAGTTATACGGTAATGGAATTTAATTATGTTATAAAATCTCCAGTTACAGAATAACAATGGGAATATCACCGGCATTCTGCAAGAAAACATCAGTACCCTGAGTATACTAACGTATATCTGATTTTATACAGCATGTGCTATCTTCTCGAATTTTCATAAGTTAAATACACACTGCCTACTGTAAATTTGAAAATTGTTCGCGAGCTAAAATTTTTATGATTTCAAATGTCATTTTTGCCATGCTATTATCGTACTCCATTACAAAAGTTGTCCTCCATACAAAATATCAACCGTTTTCTAAAACTTGTCATTTTCTTTTATGTTCGTGGCTAAAATTAAGATCAAGAACATTGCATCCTAAATTTCCGTTTCACTTTCAGTGTTGTGTCAGAAAATTAAGCGATAATTTTATTTTCCCTAGCGAAATCTCGTGAAGATTCGAGTAAGTAAACTCTCGCAAATGAAACCGATTTTACAGTAATATAAAAGTCACTGTTATCAAATTATAAATTAAAAAGTTCATGAGACAATATACAAAGTAGGCGAAAATTCAAGAGATGGGATCAGGTGCCATTGAGACATAAGATTACACTGTCAACTGGTCGCACTCCCACGGAGTCCACGGTTAAATTCAAATGAAATAAATAAATATCAGTCCTCGTCCTTACACCTGAACTCACAAAAATTATAAACCGTTTTCTAAAACTTGTCACTTTCTTTTATGTTCGTGGCTAAAAATGAAGATAAAAAATATTACATTGTGACTGTCCTTTCACTTTCAGTATCAGGTTAGAAAATTACGCATAAAGAATTTTATTTTCGCAAGCGAAATTAAACCGGATTTACATTAATATAAAATTCAGTATTACAAAAGTATTAATAAAAAAGTGAAAATTTAAGACATTAGGACCTCTGATAATCCTGAGAAAGGACCAGGAGTAAGAATTCCCTGGCGACCGGTCGCACCTGTTGTGAGTCTGCAGATTGGTTCAGATAAATGTAGAATGAATCCTCGTCATAATCGGTATAGACGATTCAACTGCGACTTTCAACACAACATTTGAACATTGTAGTTGTAAGCAAGGTATTTATAACGACCGTAAAATCTGCGAAGTGTTGACTTTAAATACTAATAGTCCCCTGGCTATATAATGTGTTTTTTCACTAGGGTGAATTTTGGAGGTTGTTTTTCTGAGAGAAAAAAAACAAACATGGCCATAGCGTTTTAACGGCCCAGCAGACGTTCCTACGCCATCCACCATACAGTTAATATTGAAATTATTGAAAATGTTACAATATTTTCGAAATGGTTTATCAAGGTGTAAAGAAGGATTTTGACTTGTATTGTAATTAACCTTTAGATTAATAGAAACTTCACCGGCTGTAAGAAATCCTAAAAAAAACTTTTATCTGTTTATTTGTGACAAAATGTTCATTTAATACATTTATAATTGAAATAAGAGGTTACAAAAGGATGTACATTTTATATAGCGCTTGTATCTTCCAAATTATCCGATATGCTAGATGTTGTTCAGCACATGCTCATTTCATATACAAAAAACAAACTACTTAGTGATCAGAAACTTATAATTAAATGTAATCCACCATAGTCAATAATGAAATTATTGGAAATTCTAAAAATACTTACAAAATGATTTATGAAGATTTAAAGCAAATATTTTGACAAGTGTTGTACTTAACATTTAGATTAATGGAAACTTCGTCAGTTATTGAAAATGGTAAAAATATTATAAACATAATACCAAAGCCACAGTTACCAAGACGACTGTCCCCGCCAACCAGACCCCACCAGCTGAACTACAATCCCGAATAGTTTTTCTAAAGAGAAAGTGGTATTCGACAAAGCCAAATAATATATCTAAAAATATAGCCAAAATCCGTCTAAGAGTAACCACTGTAAAAAGATGGATATCTTAGCTTTAGAAGAACTCAGAATTTTAAATGGTGTTATCAGTGCTAAATTTTACTTTAATATAAGATTAACAGCTGGTACCGAAATACCAGGTACTAGGTTTATGCATACCCTCGGGGACTCAAATGGTCCACCGGCAGTGACAACGACCTAGTGGTTATTAAAAAAAACTTTTACCTGTTTATTCGTGACAAAGAATTAATTTTCATACCTTTATATTTGAAATAAGATATAACAAACGGATGGACAAATGATATGATAGGATAGAGGTTTTCAGCATATGATCATTTCATATACAAAAACAAACTACTTAGTGCGTTTATATCTTACCACAAATGATATAAACCTAGTAGGATAGAGGTTTTCTAAAGCATATGCACCGTTAACATTTCATATCACAAAAACAAACTATTTTTTAAAGTGATCTCTTAGCTGTTGACTTTTCGGTATTATGAGGTAACTCTTTTCTTTAGAAAAATCGTCTTAAAGGAGCATTGATGAAGTCTTTTGGAAAGTATCGTCTTGCATTATAACTTTTTATGTTTATAATATTTATAACCACTAGGTCGTTGAGTCACTGCTGGTATTTCGGTACCACCGTTTGATTTGGCCCCCGAGGGTTATTTTTTACAGTGGTTACATAAACTATACTTTTAGTGGCCTGGTATAATACCACTTTCTCGGTACCACCTGTTCATCGTCTTGAGCTTATACTAAAGCAATATTAGGTGGCACTGTTAACATCATTTAGTACCTGGTCAAAAAATTTTCAAAAGCTAAGATGGTTATTTAAGTTCAAAAATTTTTACAGTGGTTACTCTTAGACGGATTTCGGCTATACTTTTAGAGATATTATTTGGCCTTGTATAATACCACTTTCTCTTTAGAAAATACACATACTTTTTAAATTGGAGCTCAACTGATGAAGTCTTATTGACAGAAACGATATCGTCTTGAGCATTATAACTTTGGTAGTATGTTTATAGTATTCATAACCACTAGGTCGTTGCCACTGCTGGTGGACCGTTTGAGTCCCCGAGGGTATACATAAACCTAGTACCTGGTATTTCGGTACCAGTTGTTCATCTTATACTAAAGCAATATTTGGCACCGTTAACATCATTTAAATTCAAAAAATGTTCAAAAGCTAAGATGGTTATTTTTTACAGTGGTTACTCTTAGACGGATTTCGGGTATACTTTTAGAGATATTATTTGGCCTTGTATAATACCACTTTTTCTTTAGAAAATACACATACTTTTTAAATTGGAGCTCAACTGATGAAGTCTTATTGACTGAAACGATATCGTCTTGAGCATTATAACTTTGGTAGTATGTTTATAATATTCATGGACCGTTTGATCATTGCATTATTTCAAAGTTCATCAGATACATTTGTATTACAAAAAAACAGCTAAGATGGTTATTTTTTAGTATAAATGCTATACTTTTGAAATGTAAAAATTCTTTTACTTGAATATCACGGGTTTTTTGACGTCGATATATATCTAGGTTTTATAACACATAGCTCTTTGATTTACGCCATACATCCGAAATTTGGTAGTATATTCGTTTAGAAAACAGCTTTTTGATTTGCGCCATACATCCGAAATTTGGTAGTATATTCGGTTAAAACACTTGACCATGTGACCATATCATCACTGATTCCATTTTGACCGGAAACAAGATATTGTCCACTGATATTACAGTCTGTGTTAAAATGCAAATTGTTTGTTAGACTTATAACAATCAAACAAGAAGCAACATTTCAAAATTTCAAACTTTTTGAAAATTAATTACATACTCAGTCACGAACATAACAAAATTAACCTTTGTAAATGATACTTCAGGTTTCAAAAATACATCGCGTTATCATTAGATTAAATTAATTTTAAGTTGCATTACAACGATTTGAAGGAGGCATTATCTGTGTTTACCCCCCACAAATATTCGATTGTTTCTACTTTCACTGCGTGTACTTGATGTGCAACAAATAAGAGCTGTACACAGGCGTAACAATCTTATATATCTTGTATTAAGGTCAGGTCCAATGTGGTATTCATATACACATGGGTTGAGCTAATCAATTGCAAATGAATAAATACTGAACCTTGGTTTCGCAAACAATTTTCACAAAATATATAGGGATGCAAGAATTTTTATGCCTGTGTTTATCTCTTTTTTGTTATTATATATCGATCTAAGTAGTAGTAAGATGAAAATGTTTTTAAAAAAAAAAAAAAAATAGCAAATGTTTTTTATGAAAAAACTGTGTGAACATTTTGCCATTTTTACGGTCGACAGAATGTTCTTGTAAGACATTAACTGCTCTGTAGGATTTATGCCCGTGGGTTGTAATTTTCATGTCTTCGCTCTCCTGACACGATCTGGGAGGGTTTTAAAACTCGCACATTGGTAGTGGCATAAAAATAACACCATGAATTACAGAGGCAGTCCGTAATTTATATATATCAGACATCTATTACTCTAAAAGTATGCAACAGCTAATGATACTATGAAACATGATATACGCCCGTCACGGTCTTGTGATTTAAGACAAGATAATTCGTGTTCACGGCAACCAAGCTTTAATTTTTAGTGGTATAAGCGGCATGCTATCAGGAAGCATCATAAATGTTGAATTGAGTCTCGTGCGGCCTTTTGTGTCCGTAACACTTTGATTTTATCTTGTGTGTCACACTTTAAAAATTATGAAATATAGAATAAAATGAAACACACAAATACGATATGTACATGTTAATATCTTTGCCACGATGTGAATATGTCTACACGTGAACAGCTCGACCTGGACGTTCCTTCTCAAGTTCGAGACAAAGACTACTAATTATTATCAAACTCAGACTATATATACAAAATATGTAAAAGGTAGAAAAAGACATAATAGGTGATAACGACCGTCTAAAGTCTAAAGCTGTACAACGAAGATAAAAAGCCTTTGAACTTTTAATAAAAATAATGTGTTGAAAAAATGTTTTGAAACATTCCCACTTCATATCCCCATACAGCTGACATATTTGTAATTGTTTCTCCGGAAAATCAAGTCCCACAGCAGGTATAAAAGGCGGATTAGTTATATTGGTCGTCATTGTATATCTGTACTCGCAACACGAAACGTGCGAAGTCCCAGAGGCTGAACAACACAGAGAAATGGTTAGACATCCATAGTAAATTCAAAAGTTATTCAATTTTTCAAAGATCAAGTCCTTCCAAAACATGGAAAAGCAAATTGAATCGAGTGATCTACATGAATGTATGATTCAAATTTCATAGAAATCGGAGTATTAATTTTTATGTATTTTGGCATCTTCCTTTATTCTATTTTTGTTTTTCATTTTCAATCATTTTAGTGATTTCTTTGACTTCCTCCCAATTGATTTATTACACTGCATAATTTAATTAGTTCTACCTGTTATTAGGAAGAATAGTAACTGTGAGTGAATTTTTGTAAAAAATATTTTTTGAGATTGCAAAAAGGAAGGAGCGGTGATTGTTCACTCTGGCAGCTTCTTCTAAACCGCGGGATGGAGTTTGACGAAACTTTACAGGAAGCGAATACCCTAGGTCTTCTACCATTTTTATTTTACCGGATTTACTCAGGTGAAGATCCAGTATGTGTCAAAATAGGTCTCGTCGGTACTTTGTTTGAAAATCTTCAGATCTGCTGCATGAATTGAAAGAAGTATTTAAATCTTACTTTGTTTTACATAAATGTATAATCCAAGTTTGTGTTTTATTTTTTTTGTAGAAATCAGAAAATAATTTTTTATGCATTTTGACATTTTTTTTCTAGATTTACTACTGTCGATTGGAAAGGACGGCCAACTTCACATCTTCCTTTATGACAATGTCTCCATATGAGTGAAATATTCTTGAGTGGGACGCTAAACAACAATAAACAAACAAACAATCCTTTATGACAAACGCGACGATTTCAATTTCCATATCACGAACTTCCTATTTCCAAGTAGTAATATTTCATCGTCTCCTGCCTATGGCGTTTTCATTTCACAAATTATACGTTATGCCAGGGCATGCTCTTCTTATGAATGTTTTATTCTGAGAGCAAAACGACTCGCCAATAAACAACTTACACAAGGTTACGTTTTTGAACGCTTGATATCGTGGTTTAAGAAGTTTTATGGTCGATATGGGGATCTTGTTAAACATTATGAAGTTCCCCACGCAATAATAATATAATATGATATGCAAATATGGCATAAATAATCAAAATATTTCAAACAAACTTGAAACTGTAATCATTTGGTAGTCCTCTTCCAAAATTTTATGTGGCAGCCCTGCCATAATCCAATATGGTGGTTTGGTTTTGAATTTGAAATTGATTTTGAGTTTGATTGGCCACACTAAACAATATCTTAATTGTATGGTGGCGGACAGTTTGTATTGGTGGATTAGAGAACCCGGTTACAATGTACCCGGGAAGAGTCCATCGAGCTTTTCGCAAGTAAACTGGCAAACTTTCTCACAAAAATCAGCTTACGTTCCAGCGGGGCTCGAACATGCTTTGACCAGAAGTAAGGTACTTCATGGTTCAATGTGATGCTCTAACCACTCGCCCTAGGAGACACCGTCATCATCTAAGATAATCACTATAACTATCACAAGGATTTAATTACTTGACCAAAATGACATTATATTTTTTTCACAGCCGGATTTTATATATGACTTGTAAAATATATAACTAAAATCTACGGGCTTTCATATTTGAAAACTAGGCTGTAATGATTGTTTATGGTCAGAAAATGCATGGAAATACAAATTCAAAACAAACATCATTTACTTAGTTTAAACAGCATCAGTCGAAATGTCGATTTCTGAAATGCTTGAAATTCCATACTCTTGAAACTACAAGATTTTAGTGGTCCCACCCGAAGGTTCCTTGATTTTCACCTCTTATGCCGAGTGCTTGGTAAACATAATCAAATACCCTTTTTAATAGTGTTACATACGACCAGTTGTCAGTGCCAGAAATCGAATCGAGGACAAGCTGAGAGTGTGAAAAAATCCCCCCTTCTTTTTGCAGTTTTAAAAATTCATAAAAAGTTTTAAAAATTAAATTTCAGCAAAATTCTTTCAGGAAACCATTTTTCTACCTAATTACATGTAAAACACATAAAATGAATGCATTATGATGAATAAATGGGGAGAAAATAAAAGAAATAATACAGCAATGAATAAAAATGACAACATGTAAAAAGACGTGAAAAAAATCTTCAAAAATTTATTTTAAGATTTCTACGAAATTACCAAATTTTATTCATACATCTATGTAGATCACTTAGATGCAATTAGTAAATGCAACAGTTCGGAAGAAGATTTTCAAAGAGGGAGTAGCCCTAAAGCTTCTTTTGCTCCACACAGGACCCACTTCTGTGCCAATCTGGTCGAAATGAACAACCTAGAGGACTTTGAGTGCTTGCTTCCTATAAAGTTTCATCACAATCCCTCTAGCGGTTTTGAAGAAAAAATTCTGAAAGTGTGGAAAGTTACACACCCACTCCCGCTCTTCATTTTTGCAGTTTAAAAAATTCGTAAAAAAAAATCAAAAACTTCAGCAAAATTATTTCAAGAAAGCATTTCCCTACCTAATTACAGGTAAAAATTAAAATAAATGCATCATAATGAATAAATGGGGAGAATATGATATAAATCATACAAAAATGAATGAAAATCACAAAGTTTAAAACGACGTTCAAAACGCTTCAAAATCTATTTTGACGACGGATAAAAGGTGATCAGAAAAGCTCACTTGAACCTTTGTTTCAGAGGTCAGCTAAAAAGTATTCAAAATGCACTTTTTACTACATTATCAAAGAAGCTATAAACAATGTTACCATGGTAGCAGTTCTACGGTGTGGCCGGTCGACAGGGGATGCTTACTCCTCCATGGCCCCTGATCCCACCTTTTGGTTTCCAGAGGTCCGTGTTTGTCCATTTTTGCCGGATTTGTATCCGTGTCTTGGACATCCTAAAGATTTATACTTTGGTATCTGAGATGTTTTATATTTTTAAAAATTTCCCATGGCTCCTATAGTACATATGTAAACTCAATCTCTATCCCTCAATAATTATTTGATCCACCATCCAAATTCAAAAACAAATATTATGATGGATAGTTCTCATCAAGGTCTATCTATCTACATGTGAAGTTTCAAAGAGATATAATCTATGGTCTTCCAACAATGGACCTAACCGCAAGAGCTAAACCAAATAGTTGACGCAGACGGACAGACAGACAGACGAATGGACGGACTTCGCTATTTCATCAGCCGGATTTTCTTTAACAATCCGGTCATAAATTGAGAATAAAACCATTGATCATGTTTGTCGGGTAACACGACGGAAAACCAATAGTGAAACTCACTGATAGCAACCCGAAAAGCTCAACATTCAAACATGTTTGGCCTAGATTTATGTCTTGGTTTGTACATTGTTTGTAGTACTATTGTCTAGATTTATGTCTTGGTTTGTGAATTGTTGATAGTACTATTGTCCAGATTTATGTCCTTGGTTTGTACATTGTTTAAAGTACTATTGTCTAGATTTATGTCTTGGTTTGTACATTGTTTGTATTACTTTTGTCTAGATTTATGTCATTGGTTTGTAAATTGTTTATAGTACTATTGTCCAGATTTTTGACCTTGGTTAGTACATTGTTTGTAGTAATATTGTCTAGATTTTTGTCCTTGTTTTGTAAATTGTTTATAGTACTATTGTCCAGAATTTTGTCTTGGTTTGTACATTGTTTGTAGTTCTATTGTCCAGATTTATGTCTTGGTTTGTGAATTGTTGATAGTACTATTGTCTAGATTTATGCCCTTGGTTTGTAAATTGTTTATAGTACTATTGTCCAGATTTTTGTCCTTGGTTTGTACATTGTTTGTAGTAATATTGTCTAGATTTTTGTCCTTGTTTTGTAAATTGTTTGTAGTACTATTGTACAGAATTTTGTCTTGGTTTGTACATTGTTTGTAGTTCTATTGTCCAGATTTATGTCCTTGGTTTGTAAATTGTTTGTAGTACTATTGTCTAGATTTTTGTCTTGGTTTGTACATTGTTTGTAGTAATATTGTCCAAATTTTTGTCTTGGTTTTACATTATTTGTAGTTCTATTGTCCAGATTTTTGTCTTGGTTTTACATTATTTGTAGTACTATTGTCCAGATATATGTAAATGACATATTAAATGACATTTATTTTAAATTCCAAAAACTGCATTCTACTACATGTAGATTTTTCAATTTTTAATAATCAATGTGTGAAATTTACTATTGAGGTATAATGAAAAATGAATATCTGACCTAAGATTCTGTCCTGTTACCACATATATTCTGTCCTGTTATTATTTTTATGTAACAGAACAGAAAGTAACAGCACAGACAATTGTGCAAAAAACCAACAATTATGCAATTCTTTGCATATGTTGCATAAACTTTATAACATTATTATAAATTGTTTATAATACACTATATGTTAGAATAAATAGCTCTCTTAAATATCCAAAGCATCCTCCTGACACGCAGGTAACATAACAGAAAATGAAAAATTACACATAAGACCTTAGCTACTTTTTATGTCAACTGATTTTGTTCTGGTTTTGAGATTGGGACGTCATTTTCTTTGACAATGTTTAGTTCTGGAGAAATATTGTAATTATTGATGCTTGTTAATAATTGGCACATATATTTAATTTATTATATCAATTCCCGTAAATTTTGTTCGTTTGTTCGTGTCACATCGTCTTGATGTCATTACCATGTATACCAAGTATCATCATCTTATCTTAAATATATAGAGTATGCTCAGGACAGTATTTCTAACAAAGGGCAATAACTCTGTAATTAAAGAGCCGATCCCATTAACTTTTTGTTCGTGACACATTGTCTTGATTGCATTATCATGTATACCAAATACTGTCATCCTATCTCAAGTACAAAGAGAGTTATGCTCTGGACACAAAATAATTGGAAGAAAAAGAAGAAGAAGCTAGTACAAAAAATGTCTCCCTTCTGAGAAGGGGAGACATAACTAACATTGAAATAAGCGAACAGTAAACTGCCAATTTTTATATTGACCCAAATACGTATTTCTTACTGTGTTGCAGCTGAGACCTTAGATGTTCCAGATTCTTCTTGATGTCTTCAAGTTCGCCCTCATACCTACGGAGACGTCTTTCTATCAAATACGGTACTGACAATACCAGAGTCGCTGTTATAGATAGCAGTATAGTCTTTGTAAAAGACGCCATTTCGCTGTCATTTCAAGTTATATCGACGGGATTTCCTACTAACAGTAGACTACTCGGGTGAATGAATTTGAAGGTCGTGCTAATAAATTTTATGAATGGTTTTAAATACATGTATGATTATAACTCTGCAGTGGTTATAAATAGATATTGCGACATCGATCAAATCAAAATGTCTATACATTATATTCATTTCGTCACTGATCAATACGGGAGATCGTATCGTGGCATTTAGTGGTCTCGGGAGACCAGACGTTTATACAAATTGAAAGAGTTTTATTTTATTTTTAGATTGGAATTAAAATTTTAATATTGTTTTGTTCTGAAAACGAAATAATGAAACGAACTGTAGCAGTTTATTTGTTTGTTGTTTTACTTCCCGTCAAGAGTTATTCACGTAAAGGGAGATGTCTATGGTGGCATGGCGATGACATGAAAAAAATATTTCTATTACGTGCGCACATAGTAGCTACTACGTGCGCACATAATAACTAGTGCGTGTGCACTTAGTAGCTAGTACTAGTACTAGTTATTACGTGCGCACGTATCAGCTAGTGTGCACGTAATATATTTTATGTCATTTCCATGTCACCAACTTTAGGTGAAATGCAACACATATTGGCTTGTGCTGTAGACTGACCTCAATGCAATGAGGGTTCCCTTTCCGCTTCCGGGTCGAGCGTCCTATCACTAGACCACTGCAAGATGTCAACTGCAGCGATAATAGTAGTTTTTTAGTCGGACACTGAACGAGCTCTATCATATCGGATCAATCCGTACACATTCACACCACATCATCTGGTACTAAAGGAATTACATTACTTAAAGGGGTATTAGCCGTGTTTTTAATTTTCCTTTATTACCACTTATATAAAAGATAATTTACATACCTTAAAGTTACATTATGTTACAATGGTCAAATGAAACTTGCTCTTTTAAAAGTTATGCTGACCAGGCAAATAAACTATTTTCTTATTGAAAGGTGTATTTTCGAAACTGAATTTTAAAGTGTCGTCTAAATTGTCTTTGTTTAATAAGTTAATAACACCTATTCTTATGTATGGTTCGGAAATATGGGGAAAAAGCGATGTTGCCCCGATGTATAAGATTTTATACAAATTCTGTAGAGAAATATTACAGGTTAGACCCGGCACCCAGATTTGTGCTATTGTAGGAGAACTTGATCGGCAGCGTTTTGATGTAATATGTAAAATTCGTTCTATTAAGTACTGGTTTGATGGTGTTTCTAATGATTCTTCGTTGATTTATAAACTGTATTCAAAGAGGGAAATATAATATTCCACGTAATAGTTTTACAAATTGCTGGTCATATAAGATTAACAGATTATTCGATTATCATTGGTTTTTCAGAATTATCTTTGTTTGAAAATGTTGAAATTAACAAATTTCCTATCGTAAAACAAAGATTAATTGATGCTTATGTACGAAACTGGAGAAATAATATTGACAGTATGTCACGTTTAGATTTTTATTCGAATGTTAAACAGAAATTTGAATTTGAACCTTATTTAGATTATATAGATAAAGTTAAACATAGACATTCTTTGACTCGATTGCGTTGTTCTGATGACCTTCAGATGAGACAGTAAAAAGCGAGGTCCTGTGTCACGATAGGCGTCAGCAAGATAAAGAACCGCGGTGTCGCTGCTCAATTGCCGTAACTGCCGAACATAGGCCAAAATTTGAAGTCCTTCACCGGCATTTGGCGACGTCTCCATATGAGTGAAATATTCCTTAGTGGGACGTTAAACAACAATAAACAAACAACGTCATTCTGCTAATCCACTATTTAATAAAACAGGAAGAAAATATACTAAGGCATAATCGAATTTGTAAATATTGTGCACACAGTAGTATTGAAACTGAATATCACTTTATGTTATTTTTCCGTGCCTAGAGATTTACGACAAAATATTTACCAAAATTTTCATTATTCCTGGCCTACAATACAAATAATCATCAAATCATTCACTAGTCAAAAAGAATAACATTGTATTGACGTTGCTAATTTTATTTTTGCCACAGTAATACATATATGAGTGTTGATATAAAAAATTTCAGATACCAAAGTATAAAACAATAGAATGTCCAGGACATAGATACAAATCCGGTAAAAATGGACAAACACGGACCTCTGGAAACCAAGAGGTGGGATCAGGTGCCAGTGTATTGTTGCCTCTTTCACGTGTACATGTGTATGTATATTACTTCTTTTTTCATGTGTGTCTGTGTCGGTCTACGTATTATGTAATGCTTTAAGTATGTATGTATTTTGAGCTTCAATAAAAATTATATATACATATACTGACAAGCAATATAACTATCACACGTAGTTAGTTCTATGTGATACCCACAGACATGGTTATTGCCCACCTGATAATTTAGTCTGTTTCGATATTTCGGAGTATCCTGTGGTTCAATCATCTCGTGTGAGTTTCACGTGTTTATCGTGTAAATCGTATAATGTTTGGTATTCATACTCCCTAAACTAAAAGAAATGATTGGTCAGTTTTTAGAAAATCTCAGAAAGTAATTCCGTTTTGGAAGGAGTCCTTGTCGCTTACGTTTTTCTGTTGCATTACATCTACATATGCGCTCAGAATAAACAGACATAAACTTCAACTATTTTAAAGACTACGTATTTTTACAAGTCCAAAACCAACACCTTTAACATGTAAGGTCTTTTGTCGAACGGGGAGGGAGTAATATATGCTCGTGATAAATTTGACATTACTAGTCGGCATGGATACAATTTGCAGTTTATCAATTTTCATGAATATATTGAAACTCTCTGTCATTGGATTACGAGAGACAATTTCTATTGATACACAGTTTCCATACAAGATGTATGCCTGTTTGACAGTTTTTGTTTGTTTATTGTTGTTTAAAGTCCACTCAAGAATCTTTCACTCATACCAATTGCCAGTGAATGCTCGGCACTTATAGCCATTCAGCGGCGTGGGTTCTTTAACGTACTGACACCTACTGTGACACGAGACCTAGGTTTTTACAGGACAGGAAACCAAACTGCCGCCGGCTGGACTCGAACTCACGTTCAAGAGTTGAGCGCTACCGACTGAGCCAGATCGGCTCTGTTTGACAGCAAATCTAGTTTGAAAACATATATTATATCATCTCATTCATGCGTTTGAAAAAGGAAGTTCACAGGAGAATGTAACCATTTCGTTTGTTTACTGTTGTTTAACGCCACTTTCAACGATATTTCGGTTATATCGTAGCGATTCACAATGAATATATTTTCCTTATAAAACTTTTGAACAGACACATTTTTTAAAAAGACTATGTATGTAAATTATTGATAAAAGACTATTTAGAGAGTTTAATTTTTTTAAAAATAAACCAATATCTTTTAGATATTCTAAAATGATGTCGCCAGCAACATTATTAATGTTCCAACAATATTTGCAGATCCCAATGTTGCTGGAATATTCTGGTTATGTAATCTGTAATAGAAACTCGCAACTAAGCTATACAACAAACGCGACGACTTCGGCTTTCCCATCGTAAATTTTCCACATTTGAGTAGTAATATCCCTCAGTCACCCGCATATGGAGTTTATATTTCACAAATGATCCGATATGCCAGGGCATGTACAACATATGAATATTTAATATGCAGAGTTAAACTACTCACTGACAAATTATTGACACAGGGATATCGAAAACCGCGTTTAATGTCAACGTTCCGCAAATTTTAAGGTCGGTATAATAGTCTTGTTTGCGACTACTCTGTTTCACTAGGTGAAATGTTGAGTTGCATTTTCGTTGCCGGTTGTTGAGACGTCTGTACCAATTGTGGCGAGGATTCACCCCTCACATATTTCATTTGGACTTGACTGTAGACTCAGCGGGTGTGACCGGTCGACAGGGGATGCTTACTACTCCATGGCACCTGATCCCACCTCTTGATTTCCAGAGGTCCGTGTTTGTCCATTTTTACCGGATTTGTATCTATGTCCTGGACATTCTATTGATTTATACTTTGGTATCTGAAATTTTTATATCTAAGATCTGTGTAAAGAATTTTTTTTCAGACTTTAGATTTTTCATTACTAACTTAGCAACTCCATCACCCCTTGGTATTTCCTTTTATACCGATGTGGCCAGGAATCCAACAGAAGACAATCTCTGTACCTACAGATGTCAATTAATTTACTGTCTCTAGTATATAAAAAATTATGTTATTAGAAAGGTTTTCGCTTTCAATTGACTTTAAACAAGACAAAGAATCTGGGTAAATAACACATTTTCTTATAGCATTTGTCTTTATATGATTTAATGCCAGTAAAATCGCTGTGGCCTCGGTGATGAAAATAGAGGCAACTCGCGGCATTTTTGCTTTGAGAATTTCGATGTTAATAATAGCAGCAGTTGAAACGTTGGTTACGGACTTTGATCCATCAGTGAATATAGGTAAAAAGCTGTTGTTGTAATAAGTTTCTTTCAGTTTCAAAAATTGTAGCTTTAAACCTATTTGATTTGATTAAGATTTTTATTTTTGTTTACAGATAAGTCAATAGTTGGTTTTGTTAGTTCCCAGGGAGATATTCTGTACACATTCATGTCTGAAATAGTGTAAAGATATAAGTCGCAGTTTTCAAGATATTCTTTAATTCTAATGCCAAGTGGAGCAATAGTTTTTGTACGATTTTCGTATATTTGTTCATACAGTGGTTGAAAGACACAGTCGTATGCCGGATTGTTAAGATCGGACTTTAATTTTGTAATATACTGCAACGTTATTTTGATCTGTCGTTGTTCTAGAGGTAATTCTCCAGCTCCTGGTAATGTTCTAAATGCATCTAGTGCAAGACGTAAACCTTGGTGATGAACGGTATCAAGTATTTTAAGTAGGAACGACGAATAGAGCCATACACAATGCATCCATAGTCTAGTTTTAATCGAACAAGTGAACGATATAAATGCAGGAGAACTGTTTTGTCTGCTCCCCAGCTTGTATTTGAAACTACTTTCATAATATTTAAAGCTTTTAGTCATTTTACTTTTAATGATTTCAAGTGAGGGATGAAAGTAAGTTTTCTGTCAAAAATAAGACCTAGAAATTTTGTTTCTTGTACAACTTTGATTTTGTTGCCATTAAGATATAAATCAGGGTCCGGATGAATACCCCGCTGATGCAAAAATGCATGCATACTGTTCTTGAAATTTATTTGAAATTTGTTGGGAAAGTTAAAGCCGTTTTCTGTTGCGCATTTTTCTATCTTTTTAGGCATAACTGCACTTGACGTTCTATAGTATGCATGTATCTGGCTCTGTAAGACATGATAAAATTCATCAACATATAATGATCCCTGCATGTCCCCTTCCGGTCGTTCGGGTGTTTGGATTTTTTTTTTTGGGGGGGGGGGGGTAAAAACCATTAAAAAATTAGCAGAAATCGCTGAAAATTGGAAAACCCTTGATAAATCTTTAATCTTTATTTTATCTTTTTGGAAAGAGTGATAGAAATATGTCATATAACATTAATGATAATTATTAGTAAAAAGTCTTTGTTTATCAAAATTAATAATTTGGGGGTCAAAACCGCTTTTTAGACTGTCCAATAGATATTAGTCCGCTGGAAAATGGTTCCTATTTCCCCTTAATTATTTCAGACCCCCATGTTTTTCTGCAACTACATTATCACAGAAATAGTTTAAGCCACGTTACAACTCAGGCTGTTCGGGCATCTAGGCGTAATGGGGGTAAGAGATGTGCAACCCTAACATTTTTTCACTTAAACCAGTTTTTCATTACATGCTATATCTTTCCAATACCAGTGTGAAACTAGCCCGCAATTCGATTAACGAAATTGCCAGCCCCAAATTCTCAGCCTACAATTCGACCTCTGGATATGTTCGAAATATGTTCTTGGGTAAACTATGATTTTAATATGAAGATGTACATTGTATTATTTTTCGTCAGTTTGCAGAAATTTTAAGATATAATCCATATCCCCTAGACCCGTAGAACATTATGAGAAAGAGTCCCAAAATGGGGTTACACATCCTTTTGTGATTTTTGCGATTCATGCTAGTTTCAGGCTGTACCAGAATATTTCCAACTATGGGCTTACTTTGAAGAGTTCGCTCAGTACGTAAATATTAACTAAAGATATAGTCCGTCCAAATCCCCTAGACCCGATTTGATTTTGATTTCTTTTTACGCCATACTCAACAATCTTTCAGTCATATATGATGGCGTCCAGTTTTAATTGGTGGAGGAAAAACCCCGGTTACTCGGATAAAGACCACCGACCTTCTGCAAGAACCCTAGACCCGAAGAACACTATGAGAAAGGATCCCGAAATAAGGTACCCCTACCCCTTTGTGATTAGTGCTAATTCCAAAGTTCTGCCCAGGCTATACATGAATATTTCCCACTATGGGCAACCAAAAAGGGGTTAGGCCAGTGTCCTCCTAACAAAATTTTATTATTTATTTTTAGAATGAAATTCTGTTTTATGACTAATAGTCATAATACAGAATTTTATTCTAAAAATAAACAATAAAATTTTGTTAGGAGGTCATCAGTATGTTAACGTAAATTATAGTCCAAATCCCCTAGACCTGTAGAACACTGTGAGAAAAGGTCCCAAAATATGGTACCCCCTTATTGATATTTACGATTTGTGGTAATTCCAAAGGTCCAAATACTTGAATATTTCCAAATATGAACTAACTACGAAATTTTATCCCAGTATATAAATGTAAAATTAAGATACAGTCGAAATCCCCTAAACCCGTAGAACACCATGAAAAATAGTTCTGAAATGAGGTACTCCCCTTTTCTGATATTTACGATCTGTGCTAATTTATTTATTTATTTATTTATTTATTTATTTATTTATTTTTATCTATTTATTTTTATCTATTGTTATTTATTTATTTATTCATTCATTCATTCATTCATTCATTCATTCATTTATTTATTTATTTATTTATTTATTTATTTATTTATTTATTTTATTTTATTTTATTTTATTTTATTTTATTTTATTTTATTTTACTTTATTATTATATTAAATTATTTATTCATTCACTGTTAGAACAGTAAATTAACGCTTACGATGAATGGGTTGTTTGTTCTCACTGGAATTTGCAAATCAGCAACTGATATAAAATCGCTAATTAGCTGAGTTGAGTCACAATTACGTAACTTAGATTTACGACAATTAAGATCGTCCTACAATAAGCACTTAATTAAGTATTTTAAAAGTTGATCAAAGCATGATCGGGGTAGATATGTATACATGTTCCTGGATTACCGGGGACATAAAAAAAACCGCGTGTAATATTCATTAATGTCCCTGTGATTGCTGTTGGGTAATGATACAAAAATAATTTAGTTTGATGAAATGGCTGACTTATGAAACTTCAAGAAGGCAAATAATTAAATTTATTTTTTTATTATTTTTTTATATATTTTTACTAATTAGAAACTCCATATAATATATTTTTATATGCCTCTGCCTATACAGTGTTGATGCTTTCAAACCATGATATGACAGCTGTGACATTATTCCGTTTTTTTAAACGATGTTGTAGTAATGTTTCTTTAAATTTAACTAAATTTCATGAATGTTTTAAATAATTATTGACTGAAAAAATTAGTTTAACAAATAACAACAGAAAATTAGGGGGCAAACTCTTGTACAATTTATCCCCTATTTTTAACTATATATATATATATATATATATATATATATATATATATATATATATATATATATATATATATATATCACAAAATGATTTTTTTAATATTAAAAGGAATTTATAATATTCCACAACGGCTTGCCAAAAGGATGTGAATCATACACATCGTATCAGTTAAATTAATATATCAGCGATATGTCAGGCTTTATATATAGCCGGTAATATGGTTCGGATAGCTATCTACCCACCCACACGTGATTATTTTAACTCAGTGTCACCAATGTGTACACAAAACACGAATATATCTTCGGGCGTACCTTTAACCGTAATGCAAAGCACACCTGTCGTTCGCGTCCGTCTGGTGACGTCATACCGGAAGTGTATAGCATCTTTGGTCAACAACTTCGAGAATTTCCCGTGCGAAGTGTTTTTATCATCAAAATGGCTTTTAAATATAATTATGCCATCGTTAGTCGTATCCCCGATTCTTTTGCATTTAGGGGCCAAGGTGGTTGCAGCATTAACGTTGAGAGGGCGAGAGATGAACACAGGCAGTTAATCGAAACTCTTAAAAAGTGTGGGGTACGGGTCATTGAAATCCAGGAAGATGAGGAGTACCCAGTTTGTTGTTTTGTTGACGATTGTGCTGTTACGATCGGAGGAGTTGCTTTAATTACACGACTTGGTCAAAAAACAAGACAAGGAGAGGTAAAGTTATATCTAGCCACGCCTAATTCTAACTAGGCCTAATTCTGACTAACTTACAGTTACAGGTGTGTTCTTACCTGTGCTTTTTATTGAATTTACACAGGTATAGCTTATACTGGTTAACATAGCTTAGCTTTGATATTATAATTTATATACAGTTGTGATTAATCTTAATTCTGGTTGCCGCCACAGCTGTTAACATATATATATATATTGTTGAAAATATAGATCTAACATGATGTAAATTCATATAATATATACAATGCTGTCACATGATTTTGCACTCCAAAGACCCTGATCTCAAAAACTGGAGACACCAAATGGCAAAGAATCATAAAATCCATACAGCATAGATCAATTATATTCGCTTTTTCAATTTTTTGACAAAACATGTTAATTTGTCTGAAGAAATTCCTGTAACGAACACTTTGACTTTCAGGTTTAAAGTCACCACTTGCATGTAGAAACTAACTTTTTTAACATGTTAAAATGTACTTTTTGCATGTGAGTAGTGATTTTTAATGTTTATAAAGAGGATATTTCTATGCGTTTGGTATTTTTGCATGCAAAACAGGTTGAAAGTGGTCATCGCGTAAGTCCATCCTGTTTATAACCCAAACGGCCTTTCATATGAATTATGATACTTCTTAGCACAGGGTATACCATTTTGTCAAAGTCATATAACCTGGTGGAGTTGACCATTGAGTCTCGTTAACACTTTCTTGATCCTAACAATTTTTTAATATTACAATGTAGGTCATCCTATTGTTGTTGTATTGTCCCACTCAAGAATCTTTCACTCATATGGAGACGTCGATGTCACCAAATGCCGATGAAGGGCTTTTAATTAGGTCACACAACATAACTAGTCTACATTGAAATTACATAAATACAATATACATAATATAACTTATATATTAAAATTTTCTACAACAATATACATATACAGTTAAACCTGCTTTAGCAACCACCTGTGTGTAAAGGCCACCTGCTCACAAAGACCTTTTTATGTCCCCCAATAGTACCATTTGTATACAAATCAACTTCTATATCAAGACCACCTCCCTATAAAGACCGGTTTTCTTGTGTACCTATGGAGGTCATTATATACGCGTTTCACTGTATGTGTATTTTCAGACTCTTCAATATTTGATTTGATTTTTTGTTTTTACGTCATACTCAACAATCTTTCAGTCATATGATGGCGTCCAGTTTTTATTGGTGGAGGAGAAACCCTGGTTACCCGGGTAAAGACCACCGACCTTCCGCATGAAAACTCTTCAATAAAGTTTTTGTCTAATTGCAATTTTTTTTTATCATAATGGCAGCCAGTATGTCTTTAAATGGATATAAAAAACAAAAATTCTTCAATACTTAGTACTGCTATACATGTTATGTATACTACTCAAAGTTTGCTCAGCACAATTATCAATATATGGTGGTACCCATCTTTAACATCATCCTTTTCGAATTCTGAATAAATTCCGAAAACACAATTACAATTCTTCAAACATTTGTCTATAATATTTTACAAATCACTAATCAGGTGCATAGAAATAGATAAAACTAATGACTGGCATACAGCAAAATATATGTATAAAATTATTTGTTTGTTTATTGTTGTTTAACTACCCACTCAAGAATCTTTCACTCATATGGAGATTTCACCAAATGCTGGTGAAGGGCTTCAAATTTTGGTCTGTGCTCGGCACTTTCGGCCATTGAGCTGTGAGGCTTCTTTATCATGCTGACAAATACTGTGACACTGGACCTCAGATTTTACTGTCTCTATCTGAAGGACAGTAAACCAACCTGCAACCGACTGGACTCGAACTCACGATCAAGCGTCGAGCGCGCTACCGATTGAGCCAGGCCGGCTCCAAAATTATATTATATTTGTCATTTTCAGCAGTGCACATCAGATAAAAATCTGTTTTAATGTGTTGCGCTAGTAATTAGACAAACATGTGTACCGATACATGTACTTAGTAAATACACATCTGTGTAGGAAAATAGGTCTCTTGAATGCCCAAGGCTAAATACGAGGAGATCTGAATGGGTGCTTTCGACCTTATGCCAATTCGACTTTCATGTACAAATAATTGACTGAACAACAAAAATTGGTCATCAGAGATTTTCGACCTTATAATAGGGGACCAAAATAATGCCCCATTCCAAATGCCAAAATGCATTTTCCCCATTAATTTGCCGTCATAGTTTCCCAAATTGAAGTCATATAACAATGAATTTTTTATGTTTTTATATAAGATATTTTTATATTTTCAAACAGTTATAGGTATTTTTACATTTCCCAATTTTATTAAAAAGGCCCAGGCGCCATTCCCAAAAGAAAGTACAGAATTCCTGGTCAGTGACAATATGAGACATCTACAGTGTACATGTACATGTATACATTAAAACTTCAGTCAAAGCTCAAGGGACCACTTACAAATGTATAAAAATTCGAAACATTGGGTCTTTGACTCATGCATAGTAGTTGAGTTTAGATTTTCTACACATACAAGGCATAGTTGACTGTTTCGAACCATTTAAAACATATACCTCATGGCAGGCCTTTTTCTGTCAATTTTGAGAAAATGCCATTGGCAACACAATTGGGAAATTTAAAATGAATTTGTGTCATATTTGGAAAATTGTGTGCACTCATGGAAATCTAAATGCATTTTTTAAATGCATTTCCCCTTACATTTTCTTTATTTTTTTCATTCAGTCATGAGCTTAACATCAAATTAGGAATTTTTTCATCAAATTGGGAAAAAATACATGCATGTTGCATTTGGAATGGGGCCAAATTTTGGTCCCACGGATAGTGTATAGAAAAGCCCTGCACAGTCATAATAATTAATGATTAGTGCTGAAATTAACTGAATTTTCTTAAAATTTAAACATTGAGTGTGTATGAGAAGCCAAGGAGAAGAATTAACATTGGGCAATTTATTTTTAGGAAATTTCATTGTTTTTATAGAAATTGATAAAAAAAAATATTTGAAACATCGATAAATTCGACTCAAAAGTTTGAATTATAAAATTTTTATAAGTAGCTTTAAATAACAAAATTATTCTGGACTTTGTCAATACATGTAGATGGAAACATCAAGAAATTCGACTAATTGAAGTTCCAGTCATCGGCTCATTGATGTTCTACTGTACATGTATATTAGATTCAGATGTAAAATTTGAAAAAGAAATAATAGTCCAAGTAGAAGGCAACCCCAGTAAAAGTCTGTAGGATGATCCCTGCCCCCTTCCCCCTCCCCAAGTCTTATACCGAACCTCTCATTGTATCAGGCTTTGGATGAATTTTAATTGTTTAAATGTACTTGTATCCAGCAACATGATGAATCTTAATTGTTTTATTACAGGTTGCAGAAATTCGTAAGGTACTCCGAGATCTCAAATTTAAGACGATTGAAATTTCTGACCCTGATGCCATTGTAGAAGGTGGTGATGTCTTGTTTACAGGTAATGTTGGTTTGTTTGTTAATGCTAAACCTATTTACCCCTAAATACACATTTGGACTGGTCAGGGATTGATTTACAGAAGAGTCCATTGTTTTTCAGGGGTTGATGAGTTAATATTTGCTAGTCAATTTCTGAATCATAAATAATTATAAGTTCAAGTGTAGATGAAATATCACAAATTTTGATTTGTTCTAAGGACTTACATCTCCGCAGTTACACTTCTTTGACATGTCACTCTCAAATGAGTTGCCCCTGGACAAATGTGTTTTGAATTCTTATTTCACACCCTGCTGTTTCATTGCACACCCATTTAGACAATTTTAGTATGAACATTTTGTATTGCAAGTCACCCTCTCTACATTTATGTACGGTACATATTTCATCTTTATGTTTTGTTAACCACCTAACAGGGAAAGAAATATTTGTTGGGATCGGTGAGGGTCGCCGAACAAATGATCGTGGTGCCCAATCTGTAGCAGAGGCCTTTCCGGAGTACTATGTCACACCGATAGTTGTCAAAGGTGGGGTACAGCTCAAATCTTTGGTTTCAATGGCTGGAAAAGAGATCATTGCTGTTGGCAGTAGCCAAATTGCTCAAGAAGTAATGTTGGTAAGATGCATTGTACATTTGTTGAATATATACTTCTAATCCATGTCTATCATAGTATACTAAAATAATAAAAAAGATCATGTAAATACTTCTGAGGAAACAGGTGGATCTTATTTCGCAACTGTTAGGTATTTCCGTGATTCATAGAAACGGGAAGTTGTGACAAAAAAAAAATGGCAATTCAATGTAGATTCGAATGGAATTACAAAAATTGAAAATGCAAAAATTTAAATGCTACCTTTGAAGGGTCAAATAGCAAAAATTTCAAACTGCAGAAAATACCATTATACAGTATTGTTTTTCCTCACCATGCCACATATACACTGTTTCATAACATTAAACCACAGATTTTGTTTTCGGATGGAGTTACAATTTTACATTCTTTTTGTTTTACAGCAAATTAAGTGTCTGGCCCACTTCAGTTACCATATTCTGAGATTAGATAGTGATGCTGCGGCCAACATGTTATACGTCAACAGTCGATTGATACACAGAACCAGAGAAGAAATCGGTGATAGGAGTTATAGCGTAAGTGCATGACCTTTTACAACTTCTTATTTAGCTATTCCAGGGTTTAATCTTGAACATGTTGATATATCTGGAATTTTGTAACTGAACTAGATAATTTGGGAAGGTCATAGAATTTGCTGCAGTAGGATAAGTGTCATGAAAATTACATTGAATTTATATATTGGTATCAAATCCAAGCAAACTAGCATGGTGCAAGGGAAGTAATGGAAAGAGACAGGTTTGTCTATGTACATGTTTATTGAAATACACATGTATGCCAGAGAAAATAACATTGGTGGTTTTTTTAAATTGTATGCTCCCTCCATGTGTAAGGATTACATTTGTACCAAAACAAAGACAATTTTTTTTCTGAATTTTTTAAGAAATTACTAAAAATAGGTAAGGTCAGCAAGATGGCTTCTCATATCTAGGGTATGTCAAATCAGAAACAAACATATATTTTTTATATTTTGCCTAATGTATTGCCATTTCCAAATTTAAAAAAAAAACCTGTCAATATTTTTATCTTGAAGTAAAGAGCTAGTTTAAAATGTATGTAGTTTTTTTCTGGTCAGGTCTGGTTGATAAGTATGCAAAGTGAAATTCATGAAGGTTACAAAATGTGTATATGAACCCTGTGTTTATATGTAAATTCTGTTACCAAAATACTATGTATATTAATGACACATGGATTCATTTCATTATTTACCAGAGTTACGGGACTTTAAAGACTTTTTGAATGGCTCTGTTTTGCATATTTTTTTTTCTCCAACTTATTTTGTTTTACTTTTGTTGTTGTTATCTTTTTTGGAGGAGGTATAGAGCAGGGGGATGTTATTCTTCCACCTGTTTAACTTCCTTGTTGTTATAACTATAACATTGCTCAGAGGCGAGATTTCACGATAAAGTAATATATCATTCTGTATAGTGTAGTTCTTTTTATTTGTAATAAAACCTTTTGTGTTTTGTGTTCAGTCTCAGTGTTGTGAGGACCACGTTAAATTGTTCATGTATGGTGTATAAATATTTCTTTCTTTATTGTTTTAGCCTTAGGGTTACATATTTCTGCATCAGTTTTATGATCAAATAACAGAAAAGACCGATTGTCATTTGTAAAACATGTAGAATGATGTCAGTTTGACACTTATATAATTAGATCTTATCAGCATAATTCCAGCTTGTTTGGTATTTTATCTGTCAGATCTCATTTTCTCTTGTTACTCTAGCCTTACTTACATTTTTACGTCATATAACTTTAAACCCCCCCCCCCCAAAAAAAAAAAAAAAAATATATTCAACCCACATGCAGTACATACAGAACAGCCTATTCTTCTTTTGTTTTTATTTTCCTTGCATTTGTTTAGGGGAGAGGGCCTGATATGTTATTACATGTATCAGAATATTTTTTAAAATGTTTTTTGTTTTTGTTCTGTTTTCTTTTTTGTTTCAGGTAACATTTTTTTTATGATGGGTGGTTTTTAAGGATAATGTAAATTTGAAGGTGTCTGTGTTTCTCATGTACATTTAATGGGAAGAGGTCATTTTATTTTTACGGACACACCTTTTACCCTTTTTTCAAAATCAGCTATTTAGGTAAAACATGGCCACTTAGGCTGTTGTTATCTTCCTGTCCATTTGTGTGATTTTTATTATGGGCTGTTCATACATAACAACCTTTTATGATTATGGGTTTTACACTTGAGGGCTATCCTGTTAGCAGTGAAATGTTCCTCATCTACACTACGAAATGTTGTCCGGTGTTTGTATTGATCTTTTACAGTAGAGTCACATATTTTGGTGAAAATAAAATTCAGTTTAGTTTGAATAATCTTTTGATAAAATAAAACATGATTCTACTTATTCCTGCCTTTTGAAATACAATTTCGAGTGTGTCTGTACTTGTTTGAATGCTACATACTTAAGATCTATTGATAGATATGGAATCTCCTCAGAGCCAAATTTAGATTCTAGTTTCAGTAAATAAAAAATAATCACTTGTTATATCCTTCTGCCTTAAAGTATAAACAATATTGCAGAAGAAGAAATGGACTAAAATGAACATCATCTCATACTTTAAATATACTTTTTTCTGTTAACAGTTTTTGATTTATTTACATGTATGTATTAAATTAATCAACACTTTAAGTTTAAAAATTAAAAATGTAAATAATGGTTTTACAACACATGTAAGTAATGGTTTTACAACATATGATAATAATGGTTTTACTGCAAAAGTAAATTGTGGTTTTATAGGAAATGAAACCATTGGAGTCTGTAAATTCTTGCATTTACAACATAGCATTAGTAATTATAGATGTAAATAATGATGCCTTTTTCAAGCATTGAAAAATGAGAACATGTATATATAGAGTGGGTGGACCAATGCTCGTGGTAAAAACAACAAGTCTTCGGGATTATTTTATTATAGGTACCACTAACCTTTATTGTATCGGGATATATTTGAAGACACTCCCCTAAAAAGCTTTACATGTCACTGGCAACTGTCTCAGTGATATTTATTCCTGTCAGTATTTAGGAGTAGATGAAACCACATTTTTGCTGCAAGTGTACCATTGCTCATGGGGGGTTTTACATATTTTAGAATTAATTGTGTACAGTGATTAAATTTTAGATATTCATAAGTAAATGAATAAATTTTATTCACAAGTTTACAAATAAATCACAAAAATTATTTTTAGCCTCACTGTCCTGATAAATACGGCACAGATGTAATTTTTTGTTAATGTCTGCTGTAAACATAATATTTACCGGTCACGTGATGACAGTTTCCATTGAACAAAGTGGAGAAAATGAAAGTTATTGGTAGGTAAACAAGGCAAAACCTGTGTAAATTCAAAACTTTTATTATTTCTGTATTGCAGAGCAGATAAAATTTATAAATACCGCGAGCATTGGTATACCGCGAGCATTGGTCCACACACATTCTATATATATATATATGTATGAGATTATTAATATAGATTTGGATTTAAAAACTGGTGTAGGTGTGGATGTTGCTAATGATAATGGAAGTGGGAAATTAATAATAGTTACTCCATTTTGTTTAAGTATTTGTCTGTAGTTTTCTTTTATTGGGCCACCTCAGTCAGTCAGGTGGCTTGCTTCAGTCCATTTCTGTTCATCATCGTACATCATACATACAGCTTCTTTCCCTGGCTGTGCTTGTGCTACATGTATATTTTTTCAATTTTTAAATTTCTGCTAAAAAAAGTTCTTTATAGCATAGATAAAACACTCCAGGACTGGGGTATAATGCTGTTAACATTTGTAAACAATTTCTTTATATATATATATACACACACACACACACACACATACAGGTGACTCTCGATGGCTCGAACGTCGAAACCTTGAAGTTTTGTACAGGTCCCAATTTTTTCCCTTCATTAATCAAGTAAATTGACTCTTGATCTCTCTAACGTCGAAACCTCGAAATTCTTGAAATCTCGAAGTCCATGCGATGTCCCGATTAGTATGTTCCTTTATATTTCACTCTCGAAACCTCTAAGTTAGAGTAATTATTGGTGATATTTATAAAAAGTCAATACCGAAAGCCAGAACGACACTGGGATACTTACCTGGAAGATTAAACAAAAGGAGTTTTGATAACCGGGTGACAAGTAGTCCCTGACCTAATCGAGTAGTGATTGACAGGATTGTTAATTAATTAAAGTATGTCAAAACAGAAGAATTGTATAAAGACTAGTCATAGACTACGATTTCGAGTACAAGTGGTGTTTTAACTTTTAGATCAAGCGGTACTGTAGGCTAATGCAATATTATAGGACTTATATGTCGATGACCATTTATATCCTAATCGAAAACATAATAAAGATAATATATTTACACATTTTTTATGTTTAAAAACTATGTACGGGAATTGTGACAAAATTCATGTGAGTTACGAAAAATACTCCCACATTATTTTGTGTAGTTTTAAGATCCTACGTCGGTCGAAAAATTTATTTCCTGAACTCTCAAAACCTTGAACTCTTGAAACCTCTAAGTTTTTCGGTGGTCCTTTGGACTTCAAGTTATCAAGAGTCAACTATATATATATATATATATATATATATATATATATATATATATATATATATATATATATATATATATATATATATATATCTACATATAAAGCAAATTCATAGTTACCTTCTCAAATAAAATCAGCACTCATGGTTTTAAATATAGTATTGTACATTTTTTCTTTTTGCAGTTTAAAGGATTTTTTAAAAACTTCTTTCTATTGTATACTAATATAGATTATTAGTGTAATGATATACCAGTATATCTTGATATGTTTTGGTCCAATTCGAGTACCGATACAGCAGTCCAAAAAAACGATTTTTCTGATACGGTTTATAAATTAGAATACATACATCAATTGAGCACTTTACATAACAAAAAGTGTGCATAGCATTAAGCATTTAATTGATGCAGATCATGGAAGCATGACAGGAAGAATGCAGTCGGTTGAATATGACCTTGTTCAAAAGAAAAATGCCAAAAGCAATTTATGACTGCACTTTAAAGTTAAACGGAATTACCCCATCCCTTTTTTTTTGTTTTGTTTCCTCATAATGAGATTATGAGTTTGTTATTGTTTTTATATATAAAATGTTGTATAAATCAAACCTCATGTAATTGTTGTATTTGTGCAGTGGTAACTGGTAACTTATGCTTAAGTTTTGTTCTTAAAAACTTTTTATCGAACATGGATGAAAAGTGATACATATCGGTATGTATCACGATACACAAGTCAAAATATTGATGTATCACGATACACTTTTTGTGTTTTGATACTCACCCCTATTATAGATATATTATATCATAAACACATTCTCCTTTAATGTTTCAATTGGATGGCTCAAAATATTATTATGGAGAAGAATCCATTGTTTTTTCAAGGGGTGATGGAGTTACAGTCAGCATGGCCATTCCTCTCAAGGCTACCTAATAAATCATCCTGGCATTTTACTCTTTGGCTTGTTCCACTTTTCTGTATGTTCTCATATACGTTGGCATTTCTTCTCTATCATAACAGGATATTCAGGATATACTCGACGACTGCGAACAGTTAGATTTACGACATTTGGAGCTGAGCAAAGCTGGCGGAAACATTCAAAACACATGTCTCTTATGTGTTAGTGTTAGTCAGCTCAAAAACATTGTTTCAACGTTACCATAGCAATGGATGCTACAGGTATTGATTGGTGGAGATTTCAGCTTGTTTCCAATTGTTCAGCAATACAGTGCATATGCATGAGGGAGATTTCTAGTTCACCAACAAATTTTTTCTCAGTATTTTTTTTTTGCATTTTCATACTAAAATGTAATAGTTTGTTTTTTTTTTTCTCACAGAAATGAACACCCCCAGGTGTCATAAATAGACTCATCTATATTACTCAGTGGATTAAGCCATCTTCATACTTTGGGTAATACAGGTCGGTGGAGTCAGGTGCTTTAGAAGTTGCCTGGCAAAATATAATGCCTTGAAATACTGTACACTGAAATAATTTCACTGCCATTTAATTTTCGCAATTTTCGCTCTTAGATAAGAGGGCGAATTTAAAAGGAAAGCTATATTTCAAATACTTGAAGCAGCAAGATATACTTGCAATCCATGTGGCTCTAGTGATTTAGGACATATTTACATGTAAGACATGAGTATGTTTTCTGTCATAAAAGGACAAAAATAAGCCAGGGCAAAAATTTTCTTGTATATAGTACAGCTCACAGTATCTCTGTTAGATCGAGCATCTGCCTGGCAAGTTGAAGGCTCTGGGTTCAAAGCCCAGTCTAGGTTATACCTTAAACATCTATAAAAGAGGTAGTGACTGTTCTTTGGCCACTAGCTAAACATAAAAATGAAATTCACTTTCAGTAGAGACTTCAAACTGAAGTCCCTGTGTCTTACAAAAATTTGTAACAGTCCACTGTTGAAAACATTAAATTTTAACGGGATGAAAAATTGTGCCAAAACCAAAAAAATCATAATATAGAAATCTTCCTGACTGCATGTACAACTTGTTCCTATTGTTTCTTGGTTTTGTTTCTTTTTTCGGGTTCATCAGAAGGATACGGGAGAAGTTTTGCATGACAGAATTGGCACGGATGTTATTTTGTTTAAGCTGAAGATTTTAACAATCAGAGTTTTTTTATCTCTGATTTCAGTAGTGGTATCATGTATTTCAGCAAAAACAATTTATTTTCAGACTTTCTTTGTTTTTTTTTCATTTATAGGGTACATTTTTGCAAGATCATGCATCCCAACTAACACATTGTAACATGTCTGTTTTCCAGTGAGCTGTGACATTAAATATATTTACATATCAGGGGCCATTTTTTGTTTAGAAGTCCTAAGTCGCAAGTCTTAAGTTATTTGATTTTGAGACAGAACTTTGGATCCTTTTATCAACACTACCCTAAGTCTGGTCTTGAGGTATTTTCATACATTTTCAAATAAGACGTTGATAGTTTACAAATACTTTTACCTGTTACATTTACAAAGATAATTTATGGCACATACAAAAATAACTTGGGTCTATGTGCAGCCTTCTGGTATTCATAAAGACTTGACCTGATTTGGTTATAAGTCCTAATTCTTTGTAATATAGACCTGACCAGATTTGGTTATAAGTCCTAATTCTTTGTAATATAGACCTGACCAGATTTGGTTATAAGTCCTAATTCTTTGTAATATAGACCTGACCTGATTTGGTTATAAGTCCTAATTCTTTGTAATATAGACCTGACCTGATTTGGTTATAAGTCCTAATTCTTTGTAATATAGACCTGACCAGATTTGGTTATAAGTCCTAATTCTTTGTAATATAGACTAAACCTGATTTGGTTATAAGTCCTAATTCTTTGTAATATAGACCTGACCAGATTTGGTTATAAGTCCTAATTCTTTGTAATATAGACCTGACCTGATTTGGTTATAAGTCCTAATTCTTTGTAAAATGGTGGCAAGTCATAAGTGTGGTCCTAATACCAAGTCTAACAATTAGGACCTTTCGTTAACAGGCCCCGGAGATCTGCGTTTAAAGACCACCTGGTCATAAAGACCTTTTTTTGCTGTCCCCAACAGTACCATTTGTGTACAAATCAATGTATGTAAAGACCCCTCCCTACTGAGACTAGTTTTGTTGTGTCCCAAAGGGGTTCTTTATTTACAAGTTTCACTGTATTGTTTTAACAAAGTATTAACAGTTCTGGTTATTATTGAGTTAACAAAATAGTAACAGTTTCGGTGGTTGTCAACAAAATGTTAACAGTTTTGGTGGTTGTCAACAAAATGTTAATAGTCTTGTTTATTATGTTAACAAAGTAGTAACAGTCCTGGTTATTATGTTAACAAAGTATTAACAGTCCTGGTTATTGTGTTAACAAAGTATTAATAGTCCTTGTTATAATGTTAACAGAGTATTAACAGTGCTGGTTATTATTGAGTTAACAAAGTATTAAAAGTTTTGGTTGTTGTCAACAAAATGTTACCAGTCTTGGTTATTGTGTTAACAAAGTAGTAACAGTCCTAGTTATTATGTTAACAAAGTATTAACAGTAATGGTTATTATTGAGTTAACAAAGTATTAACAGTAATGGTTATTATTGAGTTAACAAAGTATTAACAGTCATGGTTGTTATGTTAACAAAGTATTTACAGTCTTTGTTAATGTGTTAACAAAGTATTAACAGTCTTGGTTATAATGTTAACAAAATGTTAACAGTCCTGGTTATTGTCTTAACAAAGTATTAACAGTCCTGATTATTGTGTTAACAAAGTATTAACAGTCTTGGTTAATGTGTTAACAATGTATTAACAGTCCTGGTTATTATATAGTATAAACAATCTTGTTTAATGTGTTAACAAAGTAATAATGGTCCTGGTTAATGTGTTGACAAATTATTAATAGTCTTGGTTATTGTGTTAACAAAGTATTAACAGTCCTGGTTCTTATGTTAACAAGGTAATAACAGACCTGGTTAATGTGTTAACAAAGTTTTAATAATCCTGAATAATGTGTTAACAAAGTACATAATGTATTAATGGTCCTAACAAAGTTTTACAGTCCTATTTAAAATGTCAGCATTATACATATATTATACTGTAAAACCAGAAATTTTCTGGGACTTTATTTTCAAGATACAAAAGTTCTAAATTTATTTGTGAGATGATGTTTTCGCAATTTTGAATGCCCATTTCATCATACTATCCTCATACTTTCATACATTTTGTCCTTACTTACTGGTGTATAAAACAAATCTCTATTTTCTCGTGTGAGTAATTTCAAAGTATTAATATTGCAAATATGAAAGTTATGATATATAAGTAGTTAGGCTGTACGTTGGAATTAATTCTTTAATGCTAAAAGCCATTGTTATAACTTATAAGTGTTCATGATACTTATATACTTAACTCTTACATTAACACACACTAACATCATTGAAAGAATGTGGTATCATGAACAAAAATTGTTAAGAAATTAATTGGCTTACAAAGTAGGGTATCTGTGCAAATAAGTATTGTGTGTGTGTGTGTGTGTATGTGTGTATGTGTGTGTGTGTACACAAACAGGAACTTCAGTGAGTCAAACTTCAATGAGTCAAATTTTTCAATGTTTCAAATTGTTAACAAAGCCATGAATAATTTTCTATCTAACATTACTTTTGAACAGTTTACAATTCATACTTTTGAAAGCCAATTTCTTGATTTTTTGAATAAATTTTAGGTCGATTTATATACTGTAACAACCTAGAAAATTCCTACAAATAATTCAAGGACAAATATGTATGAAAGCACCCAATGATACGATAATTCATAAACTCATAAACAGTCAGTGCTTTAATTTCACAAAAATTAAGTTAATTTAAGAATGAATTATCAAATACCATGATCGTGTATGTCGTATAGTTTCTAAACAGTCAAATACATCTCATAGAATCTCTGAAACTAAACATCTATGATTCTTGATTGCTATTCATGAGTCGAGGTCCCAATGTTTTGTAGGTGGTCCCTTGAACTTTGACTTTTCACTGTTTCACTGTCATATATATATATATGTGTACATGTATGGCAGAAGCCAATTCTCGTTCTCATTTGAAAACTGTCATTTCCCAAATATTTTATCTTCATATTATGACTGCTTGTCTTTAACGGGTAATATCAAAACACAGAAATCCTCATAAACCTGCATTTAAAGGTCACCTTTTTGTAGTAGCCATTTATGTTTTAATGTTTCCATAACCAGACATCTTTGACTTTGTGTATTTTTATTTTCGATAACAGATGTTTTCATATTTAAATATTTTGTTAGATATTTCATATATTCGTATTTTTTTTCTTTTACCAGGTTTTAGATGAAAAAATTACATATGCCAGACACAAGTGTAGTATGACGGAAGTAGAAAAAGCAGCGGGCAACTTATCAAGCTCCGTTCTTTTGTTGTTGAAAATGAATAATCCAAAGGAAATTGTGTCAACGCTAACAACAAATGACCTCACATTATACTCGGAAGTTAAGAACATGTAACGTACTGCCAGGTTCCAGTATTAGCGAAACATTGCCATTTACATATCTTCTTTAGACAGAAAAATCGGAGTTTTAAGTATATTGTTTTTCGCTTTTTTGCATTCCACATTTATTTTCTGTATCAGTCTTTTAATTTTTGCTTATTTTAGATAGTATATTTTAAATATTTTAAATCATATTTCTAACTTTGAGGAGAGAGAGAGGAACAAATCTGAAGAGATGTTGATTAGATGTACTGGAAAATTTCATTTTACATGCTTGACATTCTTACACAACGAACTCATGCTCGTAAACAATAATTGGCAACAGTGATTTGTTACTCATGATAGCCATTAAATTCATCAGTGTGTTCCCTGAATGACTACTGGACTAAGACAACAGCCAATTATCTTGAGCAATTAAGAGGCCCACTAAAGGATCCTACCTGTATTCTACCTGTAGTATTTAAAAGATATGTTGAATGCTCATATATAAATGTAAGAAAAATATTGTAAAATTTTAAAAACTTATGTCTACAGGTACTAGGAATCCAAATCACAAAAAAATCAGATGTTGTTTTAGTTCAGTGGGTGTTCAGGGAACAAACCAATTCATCTTAATTTGAAAACATTTCCTTAGAGATCTTATTGATAAAAAGTGTTAGATACCACAATTACATCCATTATAACATCACAATTGAATAGCCTTCAAACATTTGTGCGATTCTGGACAACAAATATCCATATGGAGCCAGGTGTCGGGACATTTGGTGATAGGCCAATTGTGAATATGGTAAAACCAGTCTTGAGAAACCACTGTCATAAAGGACCACCTGTCTTTTGAGACTACATTCTAAAAACCACTTAGTTAAATAATAATTTGAACAAAAACTCTTTTGAGATACCACCTGTCTTAAAACACCACATTTCCGTGACAGATGGGATGGTCTCTAAGATATGTTAATTTCCCTAATGACCAATCTACAACAACTTTTTTTTATGATTTTTCAATTTTATAGTCGTATTTTATAGCTTCATTTTATTTGTTTGATAGATTCATTTTCCTGATAGAATTGTTTAACAATTAATTGCTATTGTTTATATGTTTTAACGAAAAATACAGTTACAAAAGGGAGATAACTCAGTTCCATTGTTATAATCATATATTTATAGAGGTTTTACCTAGAGCATTTCATTCATTACTGCATGTGCTTGACATTGTATTCAGTGGTGGATCAACTGGGGCATAGTTTTGGTGGTGTTGATTACATAGACTGGTTATGAATTTAGATGACTTAACACATGTTTATAAACACAGCAAGTCTAAATTAAATCATAACGGGTGACAGGCTAGATGTCAGCACAAAAATATTAAAGTTTCAATAATGCATGAAATCAGGGCAAGATAAAAAAAAATTTAATTTTCTTTACATGCCTATTATAGGAAAATAGACAATTTATTTTAGTTTTTGACAAAACTCGGATGTCTGTCATCTTATCTTGGTTGGCCAATGCTCGCTGTTATTCAGGGGGCCACCTTGGCCGTGTGGTAAGAGCACCACGCTTTGAACCATGAAATCTCTCACTTCTGGTCAGCACAGGTTCAAGCCCTGCTGGAACCCAAGCTGATTTTTGTGAGAAAGTGTTTGCTAGTTTACTTGTGGAAGGACAGTGGTCTCTTCCTGGGTATATTGTAACCGGGTTCTCTCCTCCACCGTTAAAAACTGGCTACCACCATATAACTGAAAAATTGTTAACTGTGGCACGAAACACCATTCATACCAACAAAGAGCTATTCTTGAGTGAATGCGACAATTATGAAAAGGGAGGTAACTCTGTTACATTTTAATTCATAAAGATACAGAGGATTATTTAAATATGGACCATATCTTTTTTTACTTTATATGTTCAGTTTCATAGTGTCATGTTGTGTTTTTTTGTGGTTTTTTTCTTCAAAATATCAAAGTTCAGTTGGTGAATATATAGCGTGAGATGTCTTTTACACACACATGTATAATGAGTTCAGGTACTTTATGTTTTTGACAAATTAATAGAACGTTTATACATATGTATTCATATTTTAATATATTTACATGTTTTAGAGTCAAATTTTTATTCCATTTGTTAAAAATGTTATAGGTTGTATAATTTTACTAGTGTATCTCTATAATGTATATGAGGCTATGACTGAAATATTGGCCATGTAACTGTTATGAAATATTGTTTTTAATCATGTTTTTCTGTTTAAACCTTTCACCCCTAATTATGTAATGGAATGCTCTCCTCTTTTGTTTAGGACCAGTTTATTAATATTTGAAGGGTTGAAAGGATTAAATACTTCATAACAACTTGACCTGTTTATTTGATTTGCCACAAGATATATGTTTCAGTAATATTGTTAAATTATAGAGTGTGTTTTTAATCACATACTTATATCTTTTACATATTTTGTAACATTTTTACAAAATAACTAATATTGATTTATTGCTGTGTTTTGTGGGTAATTAGACACATACAATAGTTGTAGGCAAAACATGTGTCTGTTTCACTTTCTTGAAACAAATATTTTGTCTGCCTTAAAGTCATTGGCATTTCGTCTTGTCCATTTATATCTCACTGAGTTAATATTTTCTTTGTATAAGTCAGTTTCTTAGATATGGATATTTCCGTCCCAGTCTTGGTAAATCCCCCCCCAGAAGTAATTAATTTCATCGAAATTTTGTAACATGATTTTTCTTAAGATGAAAGACTTATATTTGATATTGACAAGATGTTTAACATGTTAACTGATCAACCCCTGAAAAATAATGGACTCCTGTGTAAATAAATGACTTAGACCAGTCCAAATGTGTCTTTAGGGGTGAATGAGTTACTGATTATATAACAGTACAGGAATCACCAAAAAATTACAACAGATACGTTTTACAGCTGTCATCGAGATTAACTCCAAGATAAGTGTATTGACACGTAATTGACAACTTTAATGTGCAATATTTGTCCTCCACGCATGATATTTAGTCTCTAAAAACGTTATATCTGTACATGGGACATACCTATCTATCATATAAATATAATCATTATGGTACCTTACCAGTTATCAGATTTTGACATTTTATACAATGGATACCTTAAAAAACTGCTTATCTAACATTACATAGTCATCAAGATTAACTCATTCATCTGATTTACAGAAGAGTCTATTCTTTCTCGGGGCTTGATGAGTTAACACTGAGATTAGTGTTTTAATTTATTTAAATTTTAAATGACAAGTAACTGACATCTTTGATGTGCAATAATTGTTCCCCTTTGATATTTGGTCTCGAAAACCTTATATCCATATATGGGGCATACCTATCTATCATAAAATATAATCATTATGGTACCTTACCAGTTATCATATTTTGACCTTTAAGCCATTCACCGCTAAAATCAATTTCGACTGGTCTAAGTCATTGATTTATAGAAGAGTCCATTGTATTTCAGGGGGTAGATGAGTTAATACAATGGATATCTTAATAGAAAACATCCTTTAGACATAAACTTTAGAATTTGCTTATCACTCGGAATTAGATAAAAACTCTGGCCATCACTTATCATTTACACATTGACCCCTCAAAAACAATGGACTCTTCTGTAAATCAATGACTTGGATCAGTCCATATGTGTCTTTAGGAGTAAATGGGTTAAATTTTAATTAAAAAAAAACACTCATTAAATATGAAATGAAAACCACTAAGACCTTTTGTTCTTGTTATCAAATGCATTAAATGTATTGATTAGTTAGAAATAATGATGTGTGATGTTAATTAGATCTAAGATTTTCTTGTATTATAATATATATCTGCTGTTATAGTAACAACATGCTTGTAATAATAAAATTCTTATTATATAACGTTGACAGTTTTTCAGTGTTTTTTGTTTACAGAACAAGGTTTATAACATTCATATTTGATATGGGATCCACAATGAAATCGTACACGTTTAGCTTGTTTTGAGCTTTTATAAGAGGTTGGTTGTCAAAATGCACTATTGATATGTTGGCATATGAATATGCTTTTGCACATTCCATTTGATCCAGTATGAACTTAGGTTGATATAATTGATCTCATGAGAAAAGGCTTAGGCACAATTTACTTGTTTTCATGCAGTTCTCATGTGAAAAAGAGTACAGTTACAAATGCAGTTCTTATGCATCAGTTATGTTCATATGCTCTCATGATTTAAAGAATGCATTGACAGACATCACTTGTTCTCATGTAAAAAACTGAACATTTACTGGTACATGTAGGCTATAAGAAAAGTTCATATATGCATAAATATAATTCACATGTTCTCATGTTTGAAAATACATTGACATAACTCACATCTTGTTCTGATGTGATAATTTATTGTGTGAATTCATTTGTACTCATGTGAATTTCATATAAATCTACATTGGAATATAATTATTTTTCCTAATGCATGTGCATTCATAAATTCACTGGCACAAATCAGTTGTTCTTGTGTGAAAATCATGAACCGTATGTTACAATAGCAATTCATATATTTCAACTTATAGTAGAACTTCAGTGAGTCGAATTTCTCAATGTTTCGAACTATTGACATAGTTCTGAATGATTTTGTTATTCAACGCTACTTATAAACATTTTATAATTCAAAATTTTTGGGCCCATTTCTATAAAAACAACGAAAATTCCTGCACATAATTTGAAGTCAAAATTTACATGTGTACGTATTAGCCCCATGATAATTCTTCTCATAAACACTCAATTTTTTCATTTCACGAAAATTAAGTTAAATTTAGCACTTATTATTAACTATAATGACGATATATGGCTTAAATGGTTTCGAAGCAGTCATATATACTTTTACGAAACCTGTGAAACTAAGAAATGTATGGTTCTTGGTTACTATCACAAGTCAAAGTCCCAATGTTTTGAACTTTTCTAGATGATCCCTTGAACTTCTACTCAACAAAGTTCTATACTGTATTTCTTTTGTCACAATACATGTATGTTCTCATATGAAAAGGCATATTTGGAAAGGTATAATACATGTATATGTTGTATTCATATGTTTTCAAAGGCAATATCATAGATATGGCATTAAATAGTTTCTATGTGTATGAATGGATTGATCATACATATATTCATTTGTTTTCATGGACATGCAAATACATAAACATAGGTGATATTAGTAAAAATACCATGTAGCTGTTTATATATCTATGCTTGTGAAAATGCATTTTGGATCATACATATATTTTCATGTGAAAATGCGTGGACAGAATTCATTTGTCTTCAAATGCTGAATGAAAATCATAGGAAAATGTATTTCAAAGTATACACAGAAAAATACTGTAAATATATGCTGTTATATGTGATATATATATGCTCATGTGAAAACCATGTGAAAGATTTCACAGCTACTGCCATCAAATGAGTACCACTTATAAAATCTGATAGGGTAACCACTTGACGAACAAAAAGGAACTGCATGTAAAAATGATCTTTAAAAAATGGGAAGGAAATTGTGTTTTGAGGATATATTTTACTTCACTGAAGTATTTACACAGGGTAAAAGTTCCTATTGTCCAGGGCCACTATAGACCAAGTGGTTAGAGCATATCAAACTTTAAACCATGAAGTCTTTCACCTCAAGTCAGCGTGAGTTCAAGTCCCACTGAAACCCAAGCTGATTTTGTGAGAAAGTGTTCGCCAGTTTACTTGTGGAAGGCTGGTGGTCTCTTCAATGGTACATTGTACCCAGGTTTGCCTCTCCATCACTGAAAACTGGCCGCCACCAAATGACTGAAAAGTTGTTGCTGTGTGGCGTAAAACAGTATTTGAATTCAAATTACTGTTAACCACCACTACCTGAATAATGTTGTCAAAACTTAATTAAATTATTTGTTTACTGTAGACTACCTATTCAAGTGAAGGTTATATTTAATCAAGTTAATAATGTGGTGAAGGGTGGTGGCAAAAGGAACTCTTGCCAGTTTTGATGCAGGTATTCAGGATAGAAAGATGTAAAAGATGGTGTGAGTTCAAACTCCAGACCATGTCCTACTCTTTTCCACCTGTTACAATCGGCATCCAAATAAACAACTTTCAGTGATTCTTGTGAGATTTTGTTGAGGGATAAAATCTCAGAAAGAAGGGGGAAGAGTGTAACAGGAACTGGGTATGCCTGGAGGCCAGGGTTTGAATCCCATTCTGGTCTGTTACTATTTCCTAAAAGGAGATCCTAACTATAGTCCTGGGATTAGTTGAACATAAAAACTGACAAGAAAATAAGATTGACAAAGCATGAAAAAAATGTAAAAAGCAAAAACGTTAAGCATGCAAATAAGGTCTACAAAAATACATGTATTGGTGCTTCCTTATTAGAGTTATTTCCCATTTATGCCAAATTTTCAAGTTTTGGCTATTATCTCAAAATAGGTCAACACATGGTACAATGTATGTAGTAGGTCTACATATTTCCTCTATTAAGTGGATTTTTCATGTTTTTGGATGTTTTTAGCCATTACCTTAAAAATCATATTAGATATAGGGAAAGCATACAAAAGCAAAAAATGTTAAGAAAAAATTTCCAGTTTGATAAGTAGAATTTTTGCTAAAAGTCCAGGTGAGTGATTCAGACTCATTATTGTATTTAATTATTTATATATTTTTAGTTTGGATGATGTGTATGCACCTGTGGTTTTCTGTAAACGTGGTTATATGCCACTGGAAATAGGTTGCCTTCAGATTTACCAACCCTAAAACAAATACATTGGAACCTGGCATGACTGTGCAAAGTGGTCTGAATTTAGTGAGGTATGTGATCTCTTAAGTGAGCTCTGTACTCATTAAATATCTTATATCAAGAGACTGAAACTTTGTGGTCTGAAATATGAGTTGATCTCCTTAGTGAGGTGGCGTTTAGGTGAGGTTCCACTGTATTAACTCAATCTAAAAGGATCGTGATGAAAATAAAAGTTTTGTCATCATCAGCAGCAGCAGCATTTAACATGTCGACCTCTACTAACAGACGATGAAAATATTATAATTATTTTATTTATAAAAGTGACATTTCAAGTCGGGATCGGAAAACGACTTCACAATTATATGATAATACACTTCTGAGTCCACTGACGACGAGATTAAACTAACACTTAAACTAATCCTATGCCGGGTTCAAAGGCCGGACTGTTCGAATTAGCTCGTCTGATTAGATGGACTTTGGACTCATTGAGCGGCGCAATGTCAGCCTGGAAGTGTGCAGCTTTATTAAGTCTAGGGACATTTCTTTCCTATTTCTTGGGGTGGTCATGCATAGTGACGACTCCTACTGTTTTAACTGTGTATCTGGTCACGGGCGGTTGGCGTTTTGTATGGGTCTTCATCAACACTGTAGGCAGAGATTTGAAGTAAGTGACACGCTCCGTCCATGAATATGCTTGTTTTAGGCATTTATGTATCCAACTTGTATATATCTATGTTAGCACGCAAGTCACCAGTGCATTCGCATAAAAACGACGTGAATGGACAAAGTCCACAACCAGTCAGCAGTCTGTGTAAAACATGATTGTGTCAACATAGAAATGTCCACACTAAGTCTTGTTTACATGGAACACAAAATTATTTTGGTTTCTTGCCAGATCAACATGCAACCATTGCATACCTGTGTGAATCTATTGTGAAAGACTGTCATTTTATATCTTAATATTTTATGTAAAAATTACACAAGTCTTGCTACATGTTTATTGTTTTGTTTGATTTCGTGATTCTGTTCTTGTTTTGTTTTTGTTTTTTTCAAATCTGACACCTTTCACTGCATCAGTGCATGATATCAATGCATATTCCAGGTCAAACATGTATTATACATTGTACCCCCGCATCATGGGTTTTTGACGATCTAATGACACTTCCGATAGATCCAGTGTTAAAGGAGATGTAATGAAATCATTGAATTCAAGTGTTCAACATATCGTTGATAGCATATGACGGGCACGATATATAATTATATGTATGATAAACTGCTTAACTGTTACTGTCAGTGAGGCTGCATTAACTATTATGTCAGACCAACCATGATGGAACAAAACATTTAGAAAAAGGTCTATTCTAATTTCATTCAGGGGTTGACATAAATGCCCATGACAGATAGCGACCTTGTTTCCAGCACACATTTAAATATAAATACACAAGCCCTCTATCTTTTGAAATTTCAAATGGATATTTCAAAACGTAAATATGTCATGATACTTTTAAACAGCTGTGGGGTTGAGCTTCAGGTTTGTGACTGATCACACGTAATTGAATTTACTTGTCAACGCCTCATCACCTTGGTAGATAAAAATAATAATACTCCATTGAAATTGAAATGGGAAGGAAAATTAAGATCCAGCAGATATTTTCAATCGGGATAATCATAGAATATTACTTACAGTAGATACAGTCATGGGACATAAATATTCACCACCTATGTTATTTTCTTCTTTGTTTTATATAAAACCAACAATTTTTAAATGCCCACAGAATCCACTAATTTAAGCAATATTTCAAATATTTTATTTTGACATAAAGGAAATTGAATTCATATTTTTAATCTTATTGAAATTTAGATATACTCTTTGTTTATTTTGAGAAAATAATGATTCTGTGGAGGATAAAACTATTTTAGGTAAATTTTGATATATTTCATTAGATTAAAAGAATAATTACAGAATTTACAAAATTACACTGAGAAAAATACTGTCATTTCTGTAAATGAACATGATAATTTATAAATGCAAATATTTTTGAAATATGAAATTATCATGCTATAAATTTGTACAAATTTGTCAAATTCTGGTATGATTTGTGGATTTTACCAGCATTTAAAAATTGTTGGTTTTATATAAAACAAAGAAGAAAGTAATATAAGTGACGAATATTTATGTCCCATGACTGTACATACAGTCATGGGACATATATATTCGTCACTGATGTTATTTTCTTCTTTGTTTTATATAAAACCAACATTTTTTAAATGTCAACAAAATACACTAATTTAAGCAATATTTCAAATATTTCACTTTTACATGAAGGAAATTGAATACATATTTTTAATCTTTTGGAAATTTAGATATACTCTTTGTTTATTTTGAGAAAATAATGATTCTGTGGAGGATGAAACTATTTCATGTAAATTTTGACATATTTCATTAGACTGAAAGAATAATTACGGAATTTATAAAATAATTGCATGAGAAAAATACCGACATTCCTGTAAATAAACACGATAATTTAAAAATGCATATATTTAATAAATATGAAATTATCCTACTATAAATTTGTACAAATTTGTCAAATTCTGGTATGATTTGTGGATTTTTTCAGAATTTAAAAATTGTTGCTTTTATATAAAACAAAGAAGAAAATATCATAAATGACGAATATATATGTCCCATGACTGTATATATTCAGTGTATATAAGAAATGGAACTGGCACAAATAAATCCCTTTTTCATCATAAACAGGATATTTTCAAAACTCCTTTTTTTTCAATTTGGTCTTGGATAAAATGTTGTTGTCAAATTGTAATTCTATGATTGCTCTAGGCATTGGAAATTGAAACTTTTCAAACCAAGAGAGCAGCCTTAGAAGTTAGATGCTGAAAGCGAATAATATTACTGTATACATATACAGTATTAATGAAACTTGTATATTACAACCTCCAGGTACATAAGAAAAACATAATAGGGAGGTGGTCTTTATATAGAAGCATACTTGTACACAGCAAAAAAAAATATCTGTTTGACCAGGTGGTCTTTATATAGAAGCATACTTGTACACAGCAAAAATAAAAAATATCTGTGTGACCAGGTGGTCTTTATATACAGGTGGTTGCTAACTCAGGTGATAAATAAGTAGAGCATGTTCTGCAGAAAACAGGAATTTTATTATTTCTGTAAGTAACAAGTACTGTTTGTAGATTTAAATTAGCGCACTCATATTTTAGCGCTGGGGGGATGTGTGTAGACGTATTAGTGTAATCTTGAATTCTTGTATTTTCTCAATTAATTTCATTAGTTTTGCTGTGTATGCTGAATGACAAGGATGGAGAAATTTTAGTGCCGCACTTGAATTAGCACAATGACTTGAGTGTGAAAGGCGCAGATATTTGAATACTGCCAAAATAAGTACACATACAGTATATACTTTGCTATTTTTTATATCATTTGAAGCAGGAACCAGCGAGGGATATAATTTTGTGCAATTCTTGTCCTAACTCAACATTTAATGTGAAGTTACAATGACCAAGCTTCACTCGCATTCAAGGTTTTATCTTAATTCATAGCATAGTAACATTATTGAGTTTCCTTTATTCATGTTGAAATTTTGTTTTGTTTAGGGCTCTGAAGGTACTGATTAAGGTGAAGCTGGACACCAAGCGATACATTCAGAATGGAACCACCATCGCCGACTTGTTTAACAGAACTGCAGCCAAATATCCACAAAAAGACTGCATTTTATTTGAGAAACAAAGATGGAGTTTTCAGGATGTGGATAGATACACAAACAAAATAGCAAATTATTTTCAAGAGGCGGGCTATCAGAAGGGAGATGTTGTTGCTTTGTTCATGGATAATCGGCCAGAGTACATATGCTATTGGCTCGGATTATCCAAGATAGGGGCAGTAGCGGCTCTGTTAAACTACAACTTACGAAATGAGCCGCTATCTCACTCAATTAGAGCAGCGGATGCTAAAGCGTTAATATTTGCAGGAGAATTTTCTGAAGGTATATGTCATTTTTCTTTCTGAATTTTGAATAGTGTTTTACACCACACTCAACAATTTTTCAGTTATATGGTGGTGGCCAGTTTTTAATGGCGGAGGAGAGAACCCGGTTACAATGTACCCGGGAAGATACCACTTTATGCAGGTAAACGGGTAAACTATCTCATAAAAATCAGCTGTAGGTTCCAGCGGGGCTTGAACATGCACTGACCAGAAGTGAGAGATTTCATGGTTCTTTATATATCTGGACAATGCAACATCTCACTAGTTCAAACATATGAAGTCTTTATATATCTAGACAATGCAATTTATTAAGTCAAAGTCCTATTATATCTAGACAATGCAACATCTCACTAGTTCAAACATATCATCCAAATCTTTGCATATCTATGATCTAGACAAAACAACATCTCACTAGCTCAAATCATATCAAGTCTTTACATATCTAGACAACACAACATCTCACTAGCTCAAATCATATCAAGTCTTTACATATCTAGACAACACAACATCTCACTAGCTCAAATCATATCAAGTCTTTACATATCTAGACAACACAGCATCTCACTAGCTCAAATCATATCAAGTCTTTACATATCTAGACAACACAACATCTCACTAGCTCAAATCATATCAAGTCTTTATATATCTAGACAACACAGCATCTCACTTGCTCAAATCATATCAAATCTTTACATATCTAGACAACACAGCATCTCACTAGCTCAAATCATATCAAGTCTTTACATATCTAGACAACACAGCATCTCACTAGCTCAAATCATATCAAGTCTTTACATATCTAGACAACACAGCATCTCACTAGCTCAAATCATATCAAGTCTTTACATATCTAGACAACACAGCATCTCACTTGCTCAAATCATATCAAATCTTAACATATCTAGACAACACAACATCTCACTAGCTCAAATCATATCAAGTCTTTACATATCTAGACAACACAGCATCTCACTAGCTCAAATCATATCAAGTCTTTACATATCTAGACAACACAACATCTCACTAGCTCAAATCATATCAAGTCTTTACATATCTAGACAACACAGCATCTCACTAGCTCAAATCATATCAAGTCTTTACATATCTAGACAACACAACATCTTACTAGCTCAAATCATATCAAGTCTTTACATATCTAGACAACACAACATCTTACTCACTGTTCAAAAGTGTTAGGTCTTTGCATATTTAGACAATACAGTTTCTCACTAGTCCAAATATATAAAGTCTTTACATATCTACATCTTGTAGACAATACAACAACTCACTAGTTCAAACATATCTGTATTAAGTACAGATATACAAATATATCCAGACAACACATCTCACTAGTTTAAACATATCCCATTTACTTGTCACAAAATACTCAGTTTGAAACCTCGGCGATATTTAAAGTTTATCATCACAAGGCTCTAGAATGGAAGATGATTTGGGTACAAACAAATCAGAGAATTATATTATAATGCTGAGTGGGCTATCCCTCTGTTATGCACATTGTAATACATGTATGTTACAGAATTCATACTGCATTGAATCATTTTTTTTTAAATAATGTTTTTCGCCACATTCAGCAATTTTTCAGTTATATGGTGGCAACCAATTTTTATGGGTGGATGAGAGAACCCGGTTTCAATATACCCGGGAAGAGACCACCGGCCTTCCAGGAGTAAACTAGCAAACTTTCTCACATAAATCAGCTTAGGTGTCAGCTGGGTTCAAACCTGTGTTGACCAGGTTCAAAGTGTGATGCCCTAACCACTCAGCCATGAAGGCCCTTCATTGATATGGGTCTGTAGATCTAAAGGTACTTAAGCCATAACTGATCTTATCAACATGCAAATGAAAGATTTCAGTGGGGTATAATTTATCATTTGAAAAACACAAGTAGAATAAATCTAGATACTGGTATATTAAAAGTAAAACATAAGATTTTCCTCTCAGTGGGATACATGTATAATGTTTCATGTAAGTATACAAACAAAATAAAACCTATGTACATGTACTGGTGTATTAAAAATAGAACATAATGCTTTTCACAAGAAAAATAAAAATAAAATCATCTGCACATTTATGATTTGCCTGTACACTCACCTGTGTTAATTTGCTGTCTATTTCAGCCCTCTCGGATATATTGCCCAATGTAAGTCGAGATCTGAAGTATTACTGTATCGGGAAGCTAGCAACAAATCAAATCAATCCAGTTTTCCTGGACCCACTACTAGAAAAAAGTCTGGACTATCCACCAAGATCAGTTAAATGCCAATTCACTGGTAAAGATTTCAAGCTTTCCAAATGTCTTCATTATCTATAGCTGTATCCTTCACATTTACCCGTTTGGTTATTTTGCCTTGCAAGAGGAAGGTCCTTATTCCTGGATTAAATTCCTGAAAGTAGATCAAACCTAAAGATTTAAAAGTTAGAGAAATTCCAAAGATTGAAAAGTTAGAGAAATTGTTCATTTTCCAAGTTCTTGGTACAAGATGTAACACTCACAGGTCTTACAAATGAAACCTGAAACTGAGGTCCTATGTCATGACAGGTTTAGTCACATGTCCTGTGTAACGGCAGGTGTGGTCACATGCCCTGTGTCACAGCAGGCGTGGTCACATGCACTGTGTCACAGTAGACACGGTCATATGTCCTGTGTCATAGCAAACATAGTCACAGGTTCTGTGTCACGGCTGATGTGGTCAAATGTACCGTGTCGCAACAGGTGTGGTCATATGCCCTGTGTTGCAGCAAGCGTGGTCACGTCCTCTGTTGCAGCAGGCATTGTCACATGTCCTGTGTCATAGCAGGTGTGGTCACATGTCCTGTGTCACAGCAGGTGTGGTAATTTCTCAAAACTTTCTAACAAAAATCAACTTAGGTTCCAGCAGGGCTCAAACCTACACTGAAAAGAAGTGAGAGACTAAATGTTTTAAAGCATTATGCTTTAACCACTCGGACATAGAGGACACCTGTTGGACAAAAAACATAAATATTACAAACAAATAAATTCTACAAAGCTGTACATTTCAAGTTAACTTTTATATCTGCATTCTTTCTTATATCATTTTTAACTTCCATCTAATTTTGTTTGTTAAATCAGGATGTTCAATTTTGTCGTTTTTTTGTTTTTTTACAGATAAACTTTTTTATGTTTTTACCTCGGGAACAACGGGTCTTCCGAAAGCAGCCATAATAAGTCATTCCAGGTAAAATTGTTAAGTATCTCAGATAAATATATGAAGTCATTCAAAGTATACACACAGTAAATTCTTCCAAGTAAATATCCTTCATAAAAAGTCATGGTAATTTATTATACCTAGTAATAAATCATACCAGGTTCAGATGAAGATCTTCGTCTTAAGATTTGGGGAATATTAAATTATCTCCCTTGTGCACTCGTCAGATACCAGCCTATTATTCCTTATGTAGAGCTGTTATCGTGATTGAAATTAGTGTTGCGAAATCGGTGAATTTTGCTCGGGAGTTTGACAACAATATATGTGATTGGTGTATACATAAGTAGCTCAAGTAAATAAAGACTTCTGTAGGGGGCAGCGATATCATGATGCTTAAATATTTTCATGATATCGTCGTCAGGTTTTCAGTATTGATTTATTGCAATGAGGATATATTATAACAGCTCTAGCATTCAGGCTAGTTAAATGTACTCAGCACTTGTCTAACATGACAAAATTACCGAGAAAATTTAGTTCAAATTTAAAAATCAACAACTCCATGGTGAATGCAATAAAAACTGTAAAGCCACTGGGTGTTTGTTTTATATTAGGTCTTAAGTGTTATAATCCATTGTAATCTGACCATTTGTCCCTTTTTACCTTGTTTGTAGTAAACTTTTAATTACTGAAAAAAAGCTTAAATTTCCTGACCCCTCTAGGTCAATGATTTTGTAGACAGGGTTGAGATTAAGATGACCGTTAAGGTTCTTGTAGCCTCTTGTTTTAATACGTAATATTGTAATTTCAGATACAGTTGAGAAGAAGATAAAATTGACATATAGTCATTATTTGGATACAGAAATTCCATCACCATGGTAACTTTGATATTTTCATCATATTTCAGGTTCAATTACATGGCAACCGGTGTGAACCAGTTTACAGCTATCACCGAAAAAGATGTCCTCTATGATTGCCTCCCCTTGTATCACACTGCTGGTGGTGTTGTTGGCGTGGGACAAATGATTTTATCTGGAACCACACTGGTCATCACAAGGAAGTTTTCTGCCAGTCGATTTTGGGACGATTGTGTAGCTTATAAATGTACTGTAAGTTATCAAAACAGTGAAATCTCGTTCAGTTGAAGTCAGATGAGTGGGAATTCCCTTAATGTCAAAGTCGAATGGCTGGTCCAAATTTGTTACTATATATACTTAAACTACTTTTGTTCCGGATATCTCAAAGTTTTTATATCAAATTTCACTTATCTCGAGGTATATATCTGGTCCAAAGTATCAAAATATAGAATTGTCACTTGTTATCTCAAAATTATCTTCTGTGAATGAATGTTTACATTTTTTTATGCAAAAATCATTGTAATTAATTTCTTGTTAATACCTGCAAACACATGAGATAATGAACTCCCATTATAGAGTAAAGGTGAAAGGGTAACTTATAATCACTTAAATCCAATTTAAACTAAATGGAATCCTGAGTAGGTCTTTTCATTGTCCTATAAAAACAGAAAATATGTGAATTGAAAATTTCGGTTATCTAGAATTTCAGATATCTTGAAGAAAATGGATCAGTCCCGTGAATTTCGAGATAACAAAATTCCACTGTACTTTGATAGCAATGAAAGTCATATGAGATTTTCACATAAAAGTCGTATTAAATTGTTGTGAGAAAAGAATCTGTTATGTAGATGAAATCAATTTTGTTTGTTTATCTTGTTCTAATGATGTTCTGCATCACACAAACAATTTTTCGTTTATGTGGTGCAGGTTGTATTAAGCTTGTAGGAACTAAAGTCTGGAGAGTTAATGGCATACCTCTAGCGGAATTGATTTGTTTGTTGTCAGCGTCTGTAGACAAAATTTTAACCTGGCCCATATCTTCGTATACTGCAAGGGACAGGGCTTTGATATTTCGTATATAGATTACTTATGATCGGGACCCAAAGTCACTTAATCTACTCAATACTCAAGCTCAACTTTTATTTCATTATTTTGACTATATAATCATTTGTAAAACTTTTGGGTTTGAGTGATTAGAAAACATATTATCATTTTTCATCTTTCACATTTAAATTTTTGCATCAGAGTTATGATTTTCCCATAATAAATAAATAAATATATTGAGTACAGAACTCAAAATGTGAGTATGTACTCAAACATTTTTTCTTCAAATGAGCAATTATTATGAATTTTATTTACAATTGTATGCTGCCAATACAAAGGTGTCCAGTTACAGAAAAAATTGTGCATGGTTTTAGCTTAAATTCATGAAAAGTTAGTTGAGCTTGAGTACTGAGTATATTTGGTGATTTTTTACCCTGACCTAGGACTTTTGACTCATTTCCGGTGAGCTTTGTTGTCTCCTGACAACTCTTGTTTATATTTAGAAGAAAAACATGGTTAGCAATGAATACCTTGGGGGAAAAAACCACAGGCAAGTAAAGTGGCAAACTTCCATACTGTTTAGGCTTTGTTTTGGCTTGAATCTACTCTGACTAGCGCTGAGAAACTTCATAATATTAAGTGCAGCACTCTCACCACTGGTTCACAGAATAAATAAACAAATGAAATAAACTTGTTTAAATAATTTTACTCTAGGCTGATTGATAGCCAATGCACAACTCCAAACAAAATTATAAGTTTTAATAATTGTTTTCTGACAGGCTGGTCAGTACATTGGAGAGATCTGCCGATATTTATTAGCTCAGCCAGAGCGTTTGTCCGATACTCAGCACAATGTTCGTGTTATGTTTGGTAATGGCCTCAAACCACAGATCTGGCCAATATTCCAGGACAGATTCAAGGTCAAACAGATGGGTGAATTTTATGGTGCTACTGAAGGAAACTGCAATACCAGTAAGTTCTGGGTACTTACAAAAATCTGGGTACTTACAAGTTCTGGGTACTTACAAGATGTGGACACTTAGAAGAACTGGGTACTCACAAGATGTGGGTGCATACAGGATCTGGGTACTTACAAGATCTGGGTACTTACAAGTTCTGAGTACTTACAAGATCTGGGTACTTACAAGTTCTGGGTACTTACAAGAACTGGGTACTTACAAGATCTGGGTACATATAAGAACTTAGTACTCACAAGTCTTGAGTGCTTACAAGATCTGGGTACTTACAAGTTCTGGGCAATTACAAGAAATTGGCACTTACAAGAACTGTGTACTTACAAGATCTGGATCCTTACAAGTTCTGGGTACTTACAGGAACTGGGTACTTACAATTAATCTTTAATCCTTCATTGTCACTTGAGGATTGAGTGTGAAAATCGACTTCTAAACTGAATTCTGAACTAGCAAACTTGGCTTCTTTCCCTATACCCGCCAGTTGCAATTGTACCAGGTGTTCCTTCGATGATGTCACAACCATGAGCCTTGATTATAAGTTTTCAGCTTTTTCTCTCGACTGGATTTCCCACAGGTGAAAATAGATTAACATTGTCACCCCATCTCTCAGGAATGAGACATCAGATTGACATCAAATTTTCGACAAATGCATTTGTGCATCACAAACTTAACAATTTATAAAAAGTTGTATATATCATATGGTGCTCTTGAAGGACTTAAATTTAAGATGGTCTTCCTTCTAAGTGAGGTGATCTTATATTAACTGTTGACATTTAGCAGAGGTATGAAATGACATTCCATCTCATTTGCATATGGAAGAAAAAAGTGACATGAGATGTAAGACAGAAATTTCTTACCTACAACTTCAGAGAAATATGATATGTAAGACAGAAATTTCTTACCTACAACTTCAGAGAAATATGATATGTAAGACAGAAATTTCTTACCTACAACTTCAGAGAAATATGATATGTAAGACAGAAATTTCTTACCTGCAACTTCAGAGAAATAGGTCACATGGTATGTAAGACAGAGATTTCTTACCTACAACTTAAGAGAAATATGGTATGTAAGACAGAGATTTCTTACCTACAACTTCAGAGAAATATGATATGTAAGACAGAAATTTCTTACACTCAACTTCAGAGAAATAGGTCACATGGTATGTAAGACAGAAATTTCTTACCTACAACTTCAGAGAAATAGGTCACCTGATAGTGATTCTTGTTAAGATCTGGTCAGATATTTGCTTACTATCAGCTTGGGTATGAGATAAAAAGATGTAATTGTAATATTAACAATACACTGAATGTAGCGTAGTCTATGTAGCAAATCTGATTCAGTTTTATTATTCCCCCACCAGTTCCCAGGTTATTGTTTTGCCATGTGCCCTTCCGTCCTTCCATCTGTCCATCCATCCATCCTTTTGCTTTGTCTGTGCCATATATTCCTCATTTCTTTAACTAGGCTTCCCATATATATATATATATATATATATATATATACATATTACGATGACAGTGTCGCATACAAAACTGTGCTCATACCAACGTTAATTTTTAGAGTTACTCCCCTTTGTTCATTTTATTTGTCCGGGCCATATCTTAACTATTTCTAGGATTCTCGTATTTGGTACAGACATACTTCTTAGGTAGATAGTTGTTTTTTTTTTAATTTATACACATTTGTGTTATTCCCCCAGTTGGGGGACTATTGATTCTACGAATTAGTTTTGTTTATCATTCAGTCATGATTTTTTTTTCAGTGAACCCTGATAATACAGTCGGAGCTGTCGGCTTTACGACTCGACTTATACCCTCCTTGTATCCAATCACTTTGATAAGGATTGATGAAAACACCGGAACTTATATCCGAGATAGGAATGGAGTGTGTGTAAAATCTAAACCAGGTAACTTGTTTATAAATACAAAATAATATATATAAAAAAAATGGTAATTCCAACCTCATGAAAATTCACTCACTAAATTCCCAACCACTTATGAAATATACATTTGGTGTACATACGTATCTTGAACAGAGTTAGTTTTCATCATTCATCTTACTGGTGGATACAAATTTTCTTACCCAAAAGTGATATCACATAATTATGGATGAATGACTTATGTTTTAGTGGCTTTTGAGATCTGTTGCTGGGTGTGTTGTGTAAGTATGGATGGTGCAGATGTGGGCTGTATGCAGACTTTTAAACATTTGAAACAACTTCTCATAAACTACATGATTAATTCTCTTCAAATTTGGTACATTGGTAGCATAAAAGTAAAAAATATTGTTAATTCCATCATGACCCCAATAGTGAGGGAATTAGATAATATTTTTTTTTGTCTTGCTAAGCAATTTCTGTCTGTCAGTCTGTTTATCTGTGTGTCTGTTAGTCTGTTTATCTATCTGTGAGTCTGTATCTGTCTGTGAGTCTGTCCATCTGTCTGTCAGTTTCTTTATCAGTCTGTCAGTCTGTTTATCTGTCTGTCACTGTTTATCTGTCGGTGTGTTTATCTATCTGTCAGTCTCTTTATCTGTGTGTCTGTGTATCTGTCTGTCAGTCTCTTTATCTGTGTGTCTGTTTATCTGTCAGTATGTGTATCTGTCTGTCAGTCTCTTTATCTGTGTGTCTGTGTATCTGTCAGTCTGTTTATTTGTCTGTCAGTCTGTTTATCTGTCTGTCAGTCTCTTAATCTGTCTGTGAGTGTTTATTTGTCTATCAGCCTGTTTATCTGTCTGTCAGTCTGTTTATCTGTCAGTCTCTTTATCTATCTGTCAGTCTCTTTATCTGTCAGTCTCTTTATCTGTCTATCTGTCAGTCTCTTAATCTGTCTGTGAGTCTGTTTATCTGTCTATCAGTCTGTTTATCTGTCTGTCAGTCTGTTTATCTGTCTGTCAGTCTGTTTATCTGTCAGTCTGTTTATCTGTCTGTCAGTCTTTTAATCTGTCTGTCAGTCTGTTTATGTTTGTCAGTCTGTTTATCTGTCTGTCAGTCTGTTTATCTGTCTGGTAGTCTGTTTATCTATCTGTCAGTCTGTTTATCTGTCAGTCTGTTTATCTGTCTGTCAGTCTCTTAATCTGTCTGTGAGTGTTTATTTGTCTATCAGTCTGTTTATCTGTCTGTCAGTCTGTTTATCTGTCTATCAGTCTGTTTATCTGTCTGTCAGTCTGTTTATTTGTCTGTCAGTCTGTTTATCTGTCTGTTAATCTGTTTATTCATCTGTCAGTCTGTTTATCTGTCTGTCAGTCTGTTATCTCTCTGTCTGTCTGTTTATCTGTCAGTCTGTGTATCTGTCTGTCAGTCTCTTAATCTGTCTGTCAGTCTGTTTATGTTTGTCAGTCTGTTTATCTGTCTATCAGTCTGTTTATTTGTCTGTTATTCTGTTTATCTGTCTCTCAGTCTTTTTATCTGTCTGTCAGTCTGTTTATGTCTGTCAGTCTGTTTATTTGTCTGTCAGTCTGTTTATCTGTCTGTTAATCTGTTTATTTATCTGTCAGTCTGTTTTTCTGTCAGTCTGTTTATTTGTCTGTCAGTCTGTTTATCTGTCTGTTAGTCTGTTTATCTGTCTGTCAGTCTGTTTATCTGTCTGTCAGTCTGTTTATCTGTCAGTCTGTTTATCTGTCTGTCAATCTCTTAATCTGTCAGTGAGTGTGTATTTGTCTATCAGTCTGTTTATCTGTGTGTCAGTCTGTTTATCTGTCTATCAGTCTGTTTATCTGTCTGTCAGTCTGTTTATTTGTCTGTCAGTCTGTTTATCTGTCTATCAGTGTTTATCTGTCTGTCAGTCTGTTTATCTGTCTATCAGTCTGTTTATCTGTCTATCAGTGTTTATCTGTCTGTTTATCTGTCTGTTAATATGTTTATTTATCTGTCAGTCTGTTTATCTGTCTGTCAGTCTGTTTATTTGTTTATCAGTCTGTTTATCTGTCTGTCAGTATGTTTATCTGTCTATCAGTCTGTTTATCTGTCTGTCAGTCTGTTTATCTGTCTGTTAATCTGTTTATTTATCTTTCAGTCTGTTTATCTGTCAGTCTGTTTATCTGTCTATCAGTCTGTTTATCTGTCTATCAGTCTGTTTATCTGTCTATCAGTCTGTTTATCTGTCTGTCAGTCTGTTTATCTGTCTATCAGTGTTTATCTGTCTGTTTATCTGTCAGTCTGTTTATCTGTCTATCAGTCTGTTTATATGTCAGTCTGTTTATCTGTCAGTCTGTTTATCTGTCTGTCAGTCTCTTAATCTGTCTATCAGTGTTTATCTGTCTGTCAGTCTGTTTATCTGTCAGTCTGTCTATCTGTCAGTCTGTTTATCTGTCTGTTAGTCTGTTTATCTGTCTGTCAGTCTGTTTATCTATCTGTCAGTCTGTCTATGTCTGTCAGTCTGTTTATCTGTCTGTCAGTCTGTTTATCTGTCAGTCTGTTTATCTGTCTGTCAGTGTTTATTTGTCTTTCCGTTTGACTCTCTGTCTGTCTGTCTGTCTGCATCAACAATTTGGTTTAGCTGTTGCATTTATCTCTGTTGTGGCAAACTGTTTGGGAGATCACAATGTAACTTCACAGTATGATATAGTAAAATCCATATAACCTGGTGGGGTGGAGTCTCGTGAACTCTTTCGTGACCTGGACGAGTTTAAATTTTAGGTAATCAAGCATATAATTAAAATTACACTGAGTAGACTGATCATTAATAGGTAATGATTAGGTAATAAAGCAAAACACTAAAATTACACTGAATAGAGTAATCGTTCCTACTTGTCACCATAAATAAAAGAGTATCCAGTGCGGAATAAAATGTTTTCCCTGTGCAGCTTGTCATAACCGAAAAGTCAGTTGAATCATCCGTATGATAATAAAAAGGTTACTCTACCCTGCCATCTTATGTGAATCAGACAATAGAAAATGGTGATGTAAATTAAATGTGACCTTCATCTTTTTATCTTGACCTTCGCCTTTACAGTTCTTCACAGTTTGGCCATACAGCCGCTAGCTGTTCTTTGTTTATCTTCCAGTCACCATTCATATCTGCATTTTGTGGCTCAGTTGCCAAGCGCTGGGCATAAAAGTGAAGGTCGAGGATCTTTCAAAAGAGAATTAAAAATAATGCCCCATGTCACAGCAGGCATGACACATAAGTGAACCCTCACTGCATTGGCATCAGTTTATAACAAAGGTAAAAAATTGTGGCACTTCACCTAACATTGGTGGCATATCCATATCAATGCAAACTTCTTTAAGTGATCTTATAATAATAAAACCGGAAAAATTAAACTAAGACAACATATTTTGGAGATAAAAACATTGACCAATAGATATCTATATAGGTACATTGTGACATTTTTGTTTAATTTTTATTGTTACAGGAGAACCAGGGGAACTCGTAGGTAAGATAGTGAAGGGAGATGCCCTGAGGAAGTTTGATGGATATGTAAATAAAGAGGCCACAGAAAAGAAGATCTGCCGTGATGTTTTCTCAAAGGGAGATATGGCTTTTCTGACAGGTTAGTGCTTCCATATAGTTTAGAATGATTTGTGCGAGAGTTATTTCCCCATTAGCGGCCACAATTGTAATTATATACTGCGAATATGATGAAAATATATTTTCCATATATCTATTGTTGTATTGTTGTAATAACCCCCTTTACATATGGTCATGTGACTTAATTTTGATCCATTGATTGCCAGTATAGTGATGAAATTGAATACAGTAATACCTGCAATAGCAGCCACCATTATATAAGGATTGCCTGTCTATAAAGGCCAGTTTTGAAAAGTACAATGACTGCATACTGAAACTAAATTTAACTGTATATAAAAGTCACCTGCACATAAAGGTCAATATTTTCTGGTCCCTTGGGTGGCCCATATATACAGGTTTTACTGTATATTGAAATTTTGTTATTTTGAAAAAAAAAATGATATGGGTGCCAAATTTAGGTTTCTTTAACTCTTATTTCAAGAGTTATTCATCTCTGTTGAGACTCTTTGTCTTGTATAGTAAAATCCATATAACATGGTGGGTTGGCGGCTCGTGAACCCTTTCTTGATAACCTGGCGGGTTGGAGGCTCGTGAACCCTTTCTTGATAACCTGGCGGGTTGGAGGCTCGTGAACCCTTTCTTGATAACCTGGCGGGTTGGAGGCTCGTGAACCCTTTCTTGATAACCTGGTGGGTTGGTGGCTCGTGAACCCTTTCTTGATAACCTGGCGGGTTGGCGGCTCGTGAACCCTTTCTTGATAACCTGATGGGATGGAGTCTTGTGAACCCTTTCTTGACCTGGATGAGTTTAAATTTTAGGTAATAAAGCATATGATTCAAATTACACTGACTAGAGTGTTTTTTTCCTAACTTGTCACCATAAATCATCCGTATGGTAATCAAAAGGTTACTCCGCCCCGCCATCTTGTGTGAATCAGACAATAGATTACTGTAATTGTCTAACTTGCCTTTTTAAGTATGAGTTCTCTCCCTTTGATTGTTAATTTAGTATGTTTTCAATATTTTGTCATGCACTATCAATTCACCAAATGATTACTTTCATTTACAGGTGATATCCTAGTTATGGACGAGTTTGGCTACCTGTATTTCCGAGACAGGACAGGTGATACATTCCGATGGAAAGGTGAAAATGTGTCCACATCTGAAGTTGAAGCTGTGATAAGTAACATCATCAAGTTAAATGATGCTGTTGTTTACGGTGTTGAAGTACCCGGTAAGATAACCTGAAACTAGTTGTAGGAAATACTGCATGCCTGGAAATTTTCGCCCTTTGTTTATTTTCGCCCTTTTACAGCAGAAAACATTTTCGTCCCATTGATTATTCGCCCTAAATCACCATAGTCCCATGGATGGCATGTATGTCCATGCTTCAGATATTTAACTCGAAAATTTTGCTTTCATTTCAATATTGCCCTCTCATCTAAGTGCGAAAATGGCGAAAATTAAATAGAAGCAAAAAATTTCAGGTAAACAGTATGCTGTAATTTTTTCTGAATTTCTGTTGTGTTTATAATAATTTTATTTTAAAAGCAGTTTTGAGATTTGGTGACTTTAGCCTTAAAGTTTCCACTACCTTGAAAAATGTATCAATGAAAAGGTAATCCGTCAGTGAAAATTTAAATTTTACAAAGTTTGCAACCATGCTTTAACCATTAAGTTTCTCTGACACCCTTTCCACTGAAACCTGTTCATTTTGTGAGAAGATTTCCAGAAGGCCGTAGTACTTCCCCATGTACGTTGTAATGTGTCTCTTTCCTCCACAATTAAAAATACTGGCCGCCACCTAATCCGAATAAATAGGTCGTTATATTCCACTCACAGTGATAACTTCATTAACAGCTGAATGCATACACACTCGAAAGTATATCAAAAATGAATCCAGTTGTAAGCATTGTCAACATTTGTTTGATGTAAACAATTTGAAAGCTGAGTGGAGGCAAAAGGTTTCCCATGTTTTGATTTTCACTGGATATGCCTGTTGCACATATTCAAAGGAATACCGCGCTATAACGGGGAACAACTGACATGATATTATCTTATAAAGAATTCAAGCCATTGTACATAAGAGAGAGTCAGAAGTGGAGAGGGCTTGAATTCTTTGAGTTAGCTGCTACCATATAACTGAAATATTGTGTGGCATAAACCTGTATTTAATCAATTTGTTTTATGGTTTACAGGCACTGAAGGTCGGGCGGGAATGGCTGCCATTGTAGATGAAAATGATAACCTGGATCTTCAGCATCTGAAAACTGCCATGGAAAGATCTTTGGCTCCGTATGCTCGACCGTTATTTATCAGACTCATGAGGAGTGTTGACACAACAGGTAAAATCCCCTGCTTTGATTATCAACTTTGTTTCATATTGTATGCATATCATTTATATAATCATCAGGTTGTAACACTTTTCTTTTCTTGGGGGGGGGGGGGGGGGGGGGGGGGTGTATGGGGGGTGGCGGTTATATATGAAAAATCACTTCTGAATTGAGTATACTGTAAAAATAACATATTAATAATTAATAATAATTAATAATTCAATTCAGTTTATCTTTATTATCCCTGTCATTGACATGTTTGAAATTAAGGACGGCGCTTGGAGTCAAGCTCCTTAATGATAGAAACAGTTTGTTACATTGGAATTTAATTGTTTTTTCTTTTCTTCAGTTTTTCTGCACTGTAACATAGGTTTTTGAAGGAACCCAATTAGAGAAGGGCATGATTAGTTACTGTATACCTGGTTATTTTCACCCTTTTACGACAGAAAGCATGTTCACTCGTCTTAAATTCATCTTAAAACACCAATTTCTTATGGATTGTGTGCATGTACTTGCTCAATTATTTAGCTTTTCACTTTTATTTCAAATCACCTCTCTCATCAAGGGATGAAAACTGCCAAATTTTCTCGGTAAACAGCATTAAAAGTATTTTGAATATTTTTAAACAATTTTTACACAATTCGTCTTGATTTAGTTTGAATGAGGATGAAAATAGTTTATGTTTTTATAAAGTTGATCTTTCATTTACAGGTACATTCAAGTTGAAAAAAGTTGACCTCAGGAAAGAAGGATTTGACCCCAACATAATTCAAGACAAGTTGTTTTACATGAATCCCAAAACTAGACAATATGAGCGCCTTGTTTGTCAAGTTTATTCAGACATTTGTAGTGGACACTTAAGGATGTAAGGAAAAACTAGAGGAAGTAGTGTTTATAATTAACCTTTATATACCGAGTGTGAGTTCGTGTTATGTGGGAAACCAGAAAGTTCACCAAGCCTTCAGAGTGTGATGAAGACCACTCACTGCTGAGTGGATGTGTGATTTGTGAAATTTGATGAATTATTTATGTCACTTTTTATATTTTTGTATGTTGTTAACATTTGTATGTGAATTCTAGGTTTGATGTATATATAAATTATGGAATTTCACATATCCAGGAATCAGTGCTATCATTGATGAGAAATTCTATATCTATATATCGATAAGTAAAAATATTGATAAATGGAATAATTCGTTACTTCTGTTAAATGTATTCAAGATGATTAGAATTGTTATCGTATTCAGGTATTTTATATAGCATATTTGAATGCCTGAAGATGATGAAACCAATGATTGAAAAACATTGTTTATTTGAACAATTACAATGAAATATATCATATTTCAAGACCATGAAGTAATACTGGTCAAAAACAACAGAAGTGAAAATTTTGGTAATAATAAAAAAGATCACATCGCAAAAAAGAATTTTCTAATATTGTTGACTACTACTGTAAATCCGGTATTATTTGCGAGAATTTTATTTACGCGTAAATTCACGAGAGCTCCAGTGCACTAAAATAAAAGTATTGAAATGAGTTTATGAACAACTTCAGTACTGGAGTATTGAAACAAGAGTTTATGAGAAACTTATGTACTCAAGTATTGAAACAAGAATTTATGAGAAAATTAGTACTTGAGTATTGAAACAAGTTTATGAGAAACTTAAGTACTCGGGTATTGAAACGAGTTTATGAGAAACTTCAATACTTGAGTATTGAAACAAGAGTTCATGAGAAACTTCATTACTCGACTATTGAAACAAGAGTTTATGAGAAACTTCAGTACTTGAGTATTGAAACAAGAGTTTTTGAGAAACTTCAGTACTTGAGTATTGAAGCAAGAGTTTATGAGAAACTTGAGTATTGAAGCAAGAGTTTATGAGAAACTTGAGTATTGAAACAAGAGTCTATGAGAAACTTGAGTACTTGAGTATTGAAACAAGAGTCTATGAGAAACTTGAGTATCGAAACAAAAGATTATGAGAAAATGATATACAGTGAATTGAGTGACACCCCAATAAAAGACCACCTGTCTTCTGAGACCATATTGTGAAAACCATTTTGTTGAATTATCCTTCAAATAAAAAGAGGCCACCTGTCTTGAGAGACCACATTTCAGTGGCAGATGGATGGTCCGTCAAGACAGTTTCCACTGTAATGACTTTACCCAGAATCTGTGTTACAGTGTCTTTAACTCATCTCTCCCCTTGGTCACATTTAGACTCACTCAAATCAATCAATGGTACAGTCTAATGTCATAATTTGGGAGTGAACAAGTTAATTAAGCATTGATTCTATATTTTTTCTGGTTCATTATGAAATGACCAGAAAGATGACTGCACACTGTGTAATTTACAAATTATGCAAAAGTGTGCACAGTCTTCATTCAGGTCACTTTGTAATGAACCAGAAAAAATATAGAATCAATGCTTATAGTTCAATTTCAGTAACAACTTGGTAATTATTTTAATCATTTGTTTATTTATTGATTTTTCCAAATAATATAAACAAACAGGTTAAACTGTCTTGCATTAATTGCGTTGTTGTGACAACTGCCAACAACACTAGACTGTTTTGTCATTCTCTGAGAGGCCATCTCAACAGTGGCAAATTTCGGAAGAGAAGTTTATGTGTGGTTGCTAAAGTTGAAAATTAAGTTATTGAAAGAGTAATTTGAAGTCAATCCCATAGAGAGAGTAACAGTGGTATTCAGTGATACCGGAATGTTAATACATCCATTGCTAGAGGACGTAGCTGTTACAAAGAAAGTAGTCCTAACTGCAGTAGGGCGCAGACAGTAACTGTACAGTACTTGAATTAAAAACTGATACTAATGCACTTGAACCTGGGGCTGATGCAACATTGCCAGTTGAAATGAAAGACAGGGTGTTGCTAATAGACTTTTTCTGTTGTGTGGTGCATTTGCGACTGTAACTTATGACCACTTTCACTACGATGACCTATTTTTTTTTCTTGTATGACGTATTACACATTTGTGTATTGCATAATGGACGACATGTAAACAAAATGTAGTGGTGTCAAGGGGTGGGCTTATAGTTCAGGTCATTGATGTATGACGCAAATGTTTTCTGGATTGTTAACCAATGAAATCGTTGGAAATTTATTAACTTTAATTATTATTACATATTAAGTCATTATAAAATTTGGATTTTAAATGGTGCACTCATGAATTCTGACAATGGACTTTATCATTCTTTGAAATGGAAGGGTCCAATCGTGACCATAGGGGTCAATGTGTTAAGGTACATTTTGCCACATCTAGCTTATCTGTACCCAGTTTACTCATATTTACGCTGACAGTAAAGGCAAATTGATGCTGCACTATTCTGGTACTAGACACCAAGTATTCAAATAGTAATTCTATATTTGAATATTAGTCATTTTCTATGCGTGAATATTAAAACATTTGTCAAAGCACTGCAGAATACCAATATTGTGGATCAAACACATCTATTTTAACTTATTCACCCCTAAAGACACATTTGGACTGATGTAAATCATTGATTTACAGCAAAGTCCATTATTTTTCAGGGTTTGGTGAGTTAAACCTTTAGACGGTATCTATGTACATGTGAAATGGACAAATATATATGAAATTCTATTGTTATTTTTACCATTAATATACAAACAAATACTGATCTATGTATTGACACAGTCGCTCCATTTATCTGTTTGTCTGTGTATCTGTCTGTTTTTCTGTCTGTTTCTTTCTGTCTGTCTGTCCGTCATTCCATCTATCTGTCTATCTATGTCAGTCAGTCCATCTGTCTGTCTATCTGTCTGTCCTTCAGTCTAACTGTCTGTCTGTGTTCACCAGCAACATAGCTGTAGTGTTAAGCTCTGTTATTAGAAAATTGCCTAGAGTATCATTTTGTAAATTCTGATACAACGTGACTTCGGTATTTGATAACGAGTTTCAATGCATGAGTTGTGTACGCTATTCATTTCAATAATCCTTTTTTGAAAATGTTTGTTTTGGAAATTGAAAAGCTTTTTTCCAATGGTTAATAATGTCACATGCTTTAAGGGTTAAGGCCTAACATGCTCTTTTCATGAATGAACATCTGATCAATTTTTTTTTTATCCATACGGGTGTCAAATATTTATAACTCGCTATAACATGATGAATATTTAGAAAATTGAGTTCTATATGGAGAACAAACATATACTCAAGATTTGAAAATATTGTTGTTATGTTAATATAAATAATTGCAAAAAAAGCCCAAAAATGCTCAAGATGATCATTTCTGTCAAGAAGATTTTCATCAGTTGAGCTCGAATTTAATATAAATGAAGAGTTCTGAAACAAAAAGATGGTAATGTACAAGGCCAGGTCACATTCTATTATGTGATATATTTTTTATCAAAGTAACAGTATGTATGTTTTTAAGTAATTCTGATTCTACAAATTCCAATTATGATGTTATCCATTTACATCCAGAATCCTGATTTTTCAGTTTTTCATCTTTTATGTATATAAACAGGAAAAGTGTCCAATGTAAAAACATGAAGATGTATCAATGCATAATGGAAACTCCAAATCCATTAGAATATGACAAATTAGATATATAGTCTCAACACAAAGAACAATTTTGAATCCCAAGCAGAATGGGACCAGGTGTACGGAAAGAGTCAGCTTTCCCTGTTAGCATGCCACACCAGTCGCAAATGTTAAACGGAGGACCAACTATAGGTTTTCTTTTTTTTTTTGAGATCAATATTTTTCATTGTATTGTACAAAGTTCATCATCAATGTGTTTTTTTGAAATTTTCATTGTATTATTAGTTTAAATTGAAGTTACAAGGAAACTAAAGGCTGTGAACAAATCATGTTTTTTATAATTGAGGTGAGGAATTAAGTAAAAATTCTTAACTTGAGTTCATCCATTGTTATGTACATGTCTTAATTTTTCATGAAATATGAAAAAATTGTGAGAAGATTGATCTGTTACTAATTTCTGTTTCTTTTTACTAAACTATGTATATACATTGAAATCTTGTTATGTCAAAATCGGATAAGTCGAAATTCCGGTTATGTCAAAGTTGAACGACAGGTCCCAATCTTTTTACTATATACTTATACATTTGTACTACTTTTTTCCAGATATCTCTGACGTTTTTTATCTCGAAATTTGCCTTATCTCAAAATATGTTTCCTGTCCAAAGTATCGAAATATAGCAGTGTCACTTGTAATTTCGATATAAATCCAATTTAAATTAAGCAGTTACCTGAGTAGGTCTCTTTGTTGTCCAATAAGAATAGAAAATTTGTGAATTGTAAATTTCAGTTATCTCGAATATCTGATCCAGTAAATTTCAAGATATATATATATATATATGTATGTATATATACACATGTATATAACTGTATAGTTGTTTAATTTCACGGGAGAAATTTTGGCGTTTTTAAGAGAGGAACTTATTCACAGGTATTAAATTTCGCGCAAGATAGGTTACGAAGTGTCTTTTTGATACGTCATAAGTGTAATGTATTATATTCACGGTTATTCAATTTCGTGGCATTTTCTATAACTACGAATTATAAAAGCAGCTATACAGTATATATATATATTATTCACTGCTACTTTGAGGCAATATAATTTGTAAATTCCAGAATTATTTTCCTACTGTCATCAACATGAAAAGAATACAAACATACATTTCCATCAATACCTGTGTTTATGCTAGTGTGTTTTTCTAAATAAATTATTTTAACCAGCCAGCATTTTGTCTTATTGAACATGTTGAACTCCTTTAATATAAAACATCTCAGATACCAAAGTATAAATCTTTAAGATGTCCAGGATATAGATACAAATCTGGTAAAAATGGACAAACACGGACCTCTGGAAACCAAGAGGTGAGATCAGGTGCCATGGAGGAGTAAGCATCCCCTGTTGACCGGTCACAACCACCTCTATTCATGTGTTAGTTTTTATGACAGAATGTCATTGAAATCTATTCTTTATTCTAATCATAAAATATTTATATGTTGAAAAGCTATTGCTCGAGCAGCTTAAGAGTTACTTATATAGACCAATCCAAGAAAATGTCGAGTTTTTGGCATTTTGCTCATTTGTCATATACTATAGGAAGGGGGGGGTGTCAAAGGTTTTGTCTGTGTCTGCCAGTGCAGTTACTTTTAAGTTTTTCTGTCCTTCGGATGAGACAGTAAAAACCAAGGTCCCTTGTCATAGTAGGTGTCGGCACATTAAAGAACCTTTACGGCTCAATGGCCGCAAGTGCCGAGCATAGGCCAAAATTCTTCAAAGTTCTTCACCGGCATTGTTAACATCTCCACAGGAGTGAAATATTCTTGAGTATGACGTTAAACAACGAAAAGTTACTTAAAGTCTTGGTGAAGGTTTGTAATTGCTTAACATTCGCTTCACGGTTTTGCAGGCCAAAATGTGAAGTGAATTATCCATCTAATGGTGACCATTGAAAGTAGTAAGCAAATGATGAAGCCAAAACAATTCACCAGAATTCTGGAGACTGTCATGATGACTGAAACACTTCCGTGTATAAGAGATGGAAATACTGTTTACCTAGAAATTTACGCCTTTGTTTAATTTTCACCACTTTCGAACTTATGTGAGAGGGCGAAATTAAAATGAAGGCAAATTTTTCAAGCTAAATAACTTAAACTTGGACATTCATGCCATCAAGAGACTGCGGTGATTTAGGGCGAAGATAAGACCAGGTTTAATGTTGTCTGTCGTAAAAGAGCGCAAATAACAAAGGGCGAAAATTCCGAGGTATACAGTAAAGGTGTTAACACTATGGAAATATATGTCATACAGTACACCCGAACACGTTTAAATGTGGATAAATATGGAGTCCAGGAAAGTCCTGGGTGGAATCTCATGCCATGGAAGAATGTGCATCTCCTTCCAACAAGTCACAACCGACGGGTAAAACGGGCTACAGGTAGTGAAACATGCTTATGAACAACGAATTCATTTCATCATGGAATCTAATTTTAATCATAACAGGAGTGACACGTTTCTTGTTGACACTCAAATATCAGAGCAGCAGTAATGCATGGGAACCCTACAAGTTAACATTTTATCATTACTGGAAAAAAGACATGTTATTTTGGTTTTTGACAGAACCCGGATGTCCCACTTCACATTTATTTGTACACATTTTAACCACTTGTAGTGTTTTTGTTCGTAATCAATGGTTATTCTGGTTTACAGGTTCTCTAGCTTCACCTGAATCAGCAACTCTTGTCTGCTCTAATCAAAGATTGACCATCTTTATGTTCATAGTTAAAACACAGTTTGTAATTTGGGTCTGATGATTTAGACTTCTCAAATAATTTAATGTATTGGGTTAAATTCTACATATTGTAATTTTCACGCCCAATCGCCGGTTTTCCTATTCGCGAATCGAGAGTAACTTGAAATTAAATCAGGTCCTGCAAAGGCAGCCCGTAAAATATTTTGAGTATGATTTTAATTGAAATATAAAAAATCTCAGATACCAAATAAAAATCAACAGAATGTCCAGGGCATAAACTTATTCACTGTTTCGTAAATTGCATATTTGTGAACATCGTGAACATAGTTTAAAAAAATCTCAGATACCAAAGTTTAAATTTCTAGGATGTCCAGGATATTTATACGAATCTGGTAAAAATTGGACAAACATGGACCTCTGGAAATCAAGAGGTGGGACCAGGTGCCATGGAGGAGTAAGCGTCCTCTGTTGACCGGTCACACCCGCGGTGAGTCCACAGTCAAATCTAAATGAAATACATGAGGAATGAATCCTGGTCACAATTGGTACAGAAGTCTCAACAACCGCCATTGAACAGGGACCCTAACATATCTTAGTGAAACATAGTAATCGCAAACAGGACTATTATAACGACCGTAAAATTTGCAGAATGTTGACAACGCGGTTTTCAATATCCCTGTGTCAATAAATTGTCAGTGAGTAGTTTACCTCTGTATATGAAATGTTCATATGTTGAACACACCCTGGCATATCGGATCATTTGTGTAATATAAACTCCATATGCAGGTGATTGTGAGATATTGCTACTTAAATGTGACAAATTTACAATGGGAAAGCCTAGTTGTTATTTCCCCGTCTGTGTCTATATATAGCCAAAATTTATACTGCATAATGTATACAGTATCTGTGTTCCTCTACTTCTATACACATTGTCAGAAAAGTCAAAGTTATGTTAGATAAGAACGAGTATATATATTAGTTCACTTTGTGATAAGATAGAAATTCCAAGTTTGTAAGTATGATAACTAAATGGCTAGTAGTTATATGTCTTTGTTTAGACGTTCATACTCTGGTATTATGTTTATTTACGTCTAAGGTGAAATTGACCAGATTTAAATATATGTTTATTTCACTATGCATCTACTTTTATGCCACAGCCCCTTAACAGGATCGAGAAGCAATATGTTTTGGTTAATGTGTCTGCATATTAAGAGTTTAGATTATTCTGGCTAAACTTTTAGACTAACAATAACATCTTTTAGTACTTATTTATTTGCCCAGTTTAAAATCATATTTAGACAATATTTTATTTTCGATAGAAAATCATTTCTCGATAAATATCCAGAATTGTCTACTCGGAGTTCCTTGTTTTAATTTTGACATCACTGGAAGCATTTGTTTATTATATCTTGTTTACGAAGAATACGAACTACCAGTACGTTGACTCAAGCTTTATTACGAATTATTTTAATTTTACCCAGTTACATAGTTTTAGCGTCTTAGACATTTCGACTCAAACAAAAATGAAAAATTGTTTGGGGTTTTGAGGTATGTTTTATTGTTTGAAGACGATCTACCAGTAGGTATTTGGGATTTTCAGGTACTTGTAACGATCTACCAGTAGGTATTTGGGGTTTTGAGGTACTTGAAGACGTTCTACCAGTAGGTATTTGGGTTTTGGGGTACTTGAAGACGATCTACCACTAGGTGTTTTGGTTTTTGAGGTACTTGAAGACGATCTACCAGTAGGTATTTGGGGTTTTGGGTTACTTTTTATTGTTTGAAGACGATCTACCAGCAGGTATTTGGGATTTTGAGGTACTTGAAAACGATCTACCAGTAGGTATTTGGGGTTTTGAGGTACTTGAAGACGATCTGTCAGTAGGTATTTGGGATACTTTTTATTGTATTTTCAACTCATCAGTTTGAATTTGGTTTTGAACAGTGTTTTACGCCACACTCAACAATTTTTCAGTTATATGGTGGCGCCCAGTTTTTTAATGTTGAGGAGAAATTTTATCTTCCACAAGTAAACTGGCGAACTTTCTCACAAAAATCAGCTTAGGTCCTGTGGGGTTAGAACCCGAGCAGACAAGAAGTGAGAGACTTCATGGTGACTTCATGGTGACTCGGTCACGGAAACAACTAAACACAAAATTAACCAAAAGACCCAAAAGTTTGAACGTTTTGACAAAAGAACATGACAGACAGGCAGTCTACAGTGACAATAATATATGAATATTATCTATTTTAGGTAGGACAGCTTCCTGGATATGTTGTATATTATAGTGAGTATACATTACCTTATTTACAATTAACGACCTCGATGAATTAGTGTGTGAGGTGGAATATACCGCTATAAAAATTCCTGCTCGACCGGTTTATTTCAGGAAAATACTGGTTTACTTGGGTGAGGTAAGCGGTCTTTCTCTGGATACAATATCCCATTCTGTCATTATCCACCATCTGGCAACTGGCTGACAAAAATGTCGTTATCTAATTCTGCAAAACGAACACCGTGTTTCATATACTGGATTTGTTTCTAGTCTTTTAAGATACCGGTTTGGGTTATCCTTAATTTTTTTGAAAACGCTAGTTAAAATCAGAGAATTTTATATTTGTGTATATTCAAATTTCATCTGGTATTATTTCCTCGATGACATCTGAACCCACCTCTCTATCCCTCATGGTTCTGCGTTTATCTTTTGTTCACCATATTTATTGAATAGCCTTACGGTTATTACTGTACCTACGTACAAGAAGGTAAAATAATGCTTTCGGGGTATGTAAATATTTCAGTTTTCAAGAAAGTTTGTATCAGCCTTTCACTTAAAGATATCATGATTCAAAAGCCGTTTGATACTATCTGTTTGAATTGTTTTAATTAGAACCGAATCCTAACACAAAATCCACCGCTTGGGAAGCGTAATGCCTAAATACTGACACCCCAAGCGGTCATCGAAGTGCAACTGCTTTCATCAACATTGAACTATAGGTGTCCAGCAATTAAAGTCAGTAGACCATGTCCGCGAGTAGATACGAAGTTCTGACTCGATATTAAGTATGCCTCTGTTGATGCATCTCCCGAGACTGTGTTAGTGTTCATTTAAATTGAATACTGTTATTAAAATCTTCAATATCGATAATTGCTGTCATCCTCACATAGTTAAGTATGGTAACAAATTGATTTGGATTTGTTGCTGTGTACCATGATTATTGGATCGGACCCTCATAAATCGATGTGTAGAATGGAATTGTGGTATCCCTTTCTCTTTCGGAACTATACATATATTTCAAATTCAAGTTCATTATAGTTCAACTGGTGAATTCGTATTGGCCTGAGAATTTGTATGTCTCCCAAACGAAGTTTCTTCTTCTTCTTCTTCTTCGAAACTACTTGACGGATTTAGAACTTGTGGGTATCAAGGAATTGCAATTTCAATGGTATTGGTTTTGTTGTCGTCTATGGCATACCGGGACATCTGATTTTGATGAAATTTGAAATATACTGGTATTATCGATTGCGATTTCAGCCTTATGGCTTTTATTACTCAAAACCTGTGAAGAACAATTGCAGATTGGTATGTAATAAATGCTGATTGATATCAACACGAATTGTTCCACCGTTTGGGGGACATCATGTAACAGTAACCTGTTGCAATAAGCCCTTGTTTTTATTGTTTTTGTCTTGGCAAAACTAACTTTGTTTTATGTAAATGGTATCTAGATATACAATGTTTGCTTTTCTTAGGTGTGCCTGTGTGTCGTCATGCCATTCGGAGTTTGTGATTGGCCATGTATATTTCCCCCACCATGTACGTGTGATTACAACGCCAAAAGCGCAGATTGTTCCAGCAGAGGACTGAAAGAGATTCCTCCAATTCTAAAACTAACAGGTGCGTGGAGCATTAATCTAAATAATAACAACATCACAGAAGTAGCCGACAATGCTTTATCAAACGTAACTTTGGCATCATTGGACATCCGCAACAATCAAATATCAAGTTTCTCCAATAAAGCCTTCAACACGGAAAGTCCCAAACAGATGTATTCACTACATATGGAGTTTAATAAGCTTGAACAAGTGCCCCCGGTAATCGGGACATTTACCAATCTCCTAGAGATGTATTTACATGGCAACCCTATATCAACTTACAGCGTTGACATGTTCCGAAATTTATCCCGTAGACTCTACACCGTTTCAGTCGGGTCTGCTGAAATGCAGGAATGGCCCGAAGCAATGGATTATGTGGTTAATGTAGGTGATTTAACTATTTACGGTTTCGCATTTGATGCTGTACCAGAATCTGCATTGAATGTGTATCGAAATAGTGTGTACTCCCTTAAAATCCAGGACACCAGCCTGAAAAGACTCCCACTGTCTTTGAGCAATCTAAGTCGTCTGAATGAATTGAGACTTGACGGAAATGACAAGTTGACAGAGGATGGGTTTTCAGCAGCATCTTTTGAGGGGCTCTCTAAATTTAGAGATATTACGATTTCAAATTGCAGATTACAACGCCTTCCAAACATATTTGGGAATTTTTCCGATTTGACTTTCATTACCATACAGTCCGTTCCTATTGCATTTGTAGATGATAATATTTTCCCCGCGAGCGTGGTTAAAAGTATGTTTCAAATGACAGTTAATGATACCGCCTTGAAAAAAGTTCCTAGCGCTTTTTCTGAACTCTATGGGCTTCAAAACCTTTGGCTTACCAATGGAAAGATAAATATTATTGAAGAAAATGATTTCGCGAATATGAGTAATTTGTACAACTTATATTTATCCGGAAACCCGATTTCTACTATAACGGACAAGGCGTTCCGGAATATAAAAGATTTAGCCTTTCTTTATCTCGATAATACTTCGCTCACTACTGTACCACCAGCCATTAGACACTTACATAATTTACAGTCCTGTGATTTGTCTTATACAAACATCTCTTGCGCATGTGCAAACCTCGGTTGGATGAAAACCTGGCAAAAACGACAATATGTCAATTTTATAGGAAGTTGCAATAATGTAGAAATGGGTTTAGATGATTATATACAATTTGAAATTCCAAAGTGCTGAATTTCAAATTTCATGTAAACCAGTTTGAACCAATAATTAACAAAGTGCTGAGCAAATATGGAGTCTCTAATATCAAATTATCAATTACAATTCAATACAGAATTCAAAATTATATACAGTGTACAATTGAAACGTTAAATATGGTTCTTTATAGGCAAACTTTTGTTTAATCAAAATCCTTTCATGTGTCTAGGAGGAGTTGCGATGGCAAGATTTTGGTATCATTAAAGCAGAAACTTTTAAGTTATATATATCGGTATAATAGTCCTGTTTGCGATTACTCTGTTTCTTTAAATGAAATGTTGAGTTGCCTGTTCGATAGCAGTTGTTGAGACGTCTGTACCAATTGCGACGAGGATTCGTTCTTTACCTATTTCATTTGGATTTGACTGTGAACTCGGACATCCGGAAGATTAATAGTTTTGTATCCGAGATTTTTATATACAACACAAACATAAGAAGAAATATCTATGGATACTAAATGATTCATTTACATAAATAATTACAAATTTACATAATTACAATCCTATTCATAAACAAAACTAACATATGAACGGATCGAATGAAATTTTACATAACAAAATGATGTCAAAGTGTTTAGTTAATGAATAAAATATTATGCAAATTAAGATATGGCAAATCCTTGTTCAGCAGGCGTATAATATACTGATTAGAAAAAAGAAAGATAAAATGTTTTCTGGTCGAAACCCACTTATCAAACATTACAAAACGTATTCTGTTTCTGAATATTAAACAGAAAAATATAATAAACCCATCAACCACTGTTGTAACATTTAGACCCACCCAAATCAATAGATAGTATGTTCTACTGTCATAACCTAGGAGTGAACAAGTTGATATTGCATTTAAAATTATTGTAAAATTTTGATTCTAAATCATATACTTCTGAATTCCAAAAGTAAACTTTACATTTCTCTGAAATGGACGAGTTCAAATGTGGCTAGAGGGGTCAATGGGTTAACAACAATATGTAGTAAAATAAATGCAGTTAAACATATCACATAATGTACTGTCTCAATTCTAATAGAATGTTCCAAAACAAGTAAAACCCGACTTGATGTATGCGTCTCGCCGCAGTTGTATTGCAAGCGAATGAAAGCCTGGGCGTAGTGGTAAATGCCTGCTCTTAAGTAAATGCTTAAAATTTTAAATATATCAAAACTTGACGCTGTTTCGAATCAAGTTTCTACATCTTATATATTTGTATGTTGAAAAAAAATATTCATGGATGTTTATTTTTGTTCGTTTCTTAACTTCCACCAACGAGGATTTTTAACTCTTAAAACGGGACGTCACTAGCAGATGAATTGCGACAATAAACGACAAGCAAATCCAGCGAAAATGTGACACTCGCCTTCCGTGAAACTGGACCCCCGACTTATATGTCGCCCTAAAGGCAAGAAGATTTCCTGCTTTTACCCGAGACGCTTGGCAAAGGAAATAATCACTAAATGAAAATGAAAAGTTATTTATATGCAAAAGGTTTTCAAACTCATAATTTTATGATATAAAATTTTAATTGTGCAAAGTTGTCATGGTTATTCACTTATCTCTACCATTACGGCATGTATTGAGTAATTTGAATTGTGAAAATTACTCATTTGCTATGCAATTGTTTACAATGAACGCATATCCGCTATTACAAAGTCTCGCTGCATTTGTTTCAGGTGTCAACAGTACGACAGGTTATTACAGGATTATAGTTTTCCTTTTGTTTATACAAACATTTTAATTTGTATAACGATGGTTTACATTAAAACTTACAGTTAAACTTGCATTAAGGTCACCTCTGTACAAGGGGCACCTGCCTATAAAGGCCATTAAAATATAACCTTTGTTAACTTTTTTTATAAAATAATGTCAGGTCCAGTGTCGTATGAATATACAAAATAGTAAGGTCGAATTAATCATTTGCAAACGAATAATAGCACACGTAGTTTCTCAAATATTTCCCCAAAACAAATAGGAATTTAAGAATTTTATGCCTGTGTATATCTTCATATTATTATTGACATCGACCTAAGTAGTAAAAACAAAAGAACTAATTTTTTGGTGAAAAAAACAACACAGCTAATGCCACTTTAAGTCAAATATACAACATTCGTGATAACATAAAAGAAAAGTGGAGTATAACACAGGCTTGTACCGCTAACGCTACTTGAAAGTGAAAGTAATTTATTTTCATTTCCTCTGGCGGCCTCGTTTTATTCTGAATCGGAAACCAAATGAGGGAAGCCGTTAGAGATTCGCAAAATAAGTATGCATGGGATGTTTGGTCATGTGGTGTCAGAGAAGAAGATCGAAAGTTTACATTTGACGACAACGTCAACACGGACGCTGCCAACGTCGACGTACACAAAGTGATGGCAAATAGGTCACATAGACGTGTGTACTGTAACATGAAATTTTTGAAATACAAATAAATAATAGGAATGGTATTGATATCATAAAGAAATAAATATTACACATTTAGGAATAAATCGGGATATTTGTTGATATCATCAAATAATTCATTCTGTCGTGGTTAATGAATTCTACATTTACCTCAAAATATAGTTTATACAATAAGTCTGGTTAGGCACCAAAGTTAAAGATTACATACAATATGACCATCTGATGCTTTGATCATAAAAATGACTAACTGACCCTTGTTAAGGGTGTTACCCGCCTAATTTGAATTCTGAATGAACTGGGTTGTTTATTAAAAAGAGTTTGATACGGGATAATTAATATGATTGATATACGCTTATCAAATCTGCAACACGGACATAACTAAATATGTAGTTTCTGTTAAATTTGCAAACATGATACCAATTAAGTCCCCAAAAAACCTACAAATCATTTTATATCAATAGACCCTTTCACGATAACTGTGTTCATACTAATCTCCACTGCGCACTTTACTCTTCCAAGTGGTAACAAGAAGTTTCGTACTCAACACAAATCATATCCAATGATATTTAAATCGTACACAGGGAACAATTAGTCTTTAATTGGGTACTAATTGTCATGGGTAGAAATGTTTTGAGCAAGAGACTTCTTGATACCAATCGGATGTGTTTGTGCGCAGGTGAAATTAGTCGGAAAGCAGTTATCGTGAAGGGTGTATTACTACCTGATCGCCAATCTATTTTAATATAACAACAGTTATTGATAGTAATCATACACCAATCTGGTAATCGCCAAAATAAAAAACGGCCAATTTTGTTTGTATAGTTTTTCTAACAAAAATTGCTATAATTTACAACAACCAACATAACATGCTTACTTGAAACAATATCAATATGGATCAAATTGAAACAAGTATGATTTGAATAATCTACATAACAAAGGGCTCTGGTTCACAGAATTTAATATATTTTGATGAATTTAATACCATTATAAAATATTTTGATAAATATTTGAAATAGTTTAATTAGCCTATAAATACCATTCACTGCATTATTCTAAGAACCCCCATCCCTATTAAGGCGCAGAAAGTTGTCAATGATCTACAACTTCAATGACACTGTGAGTTCTTTGTATAAATCTATGAGAAAATGCAAAAAATATATCTCTTCTGGAAATAAAAATGAGAAAGTACCAATGGGTAATCTAACCTCCAAGGCCAGTACAATACGACAAATTACATATACAAATGGTCTCAATAAAAAGTACATAAAACGGGATGGGACCAGGTGTCAGGAAGGAGTCAGATTTGAAGTAAGTTTTTTTTTTAGATTAGGTGATTATGTTCAATTTATCAAATCACTGCTATAGACACAAATTTACACAAAAGTAAACGTTTGCTTTTGATCCCCAGTAATACAATTTTCCTCCTTTTTCCATATGATAACCGAATACTACAAAAGACAATATATTTACATATATATATATTTCTCCATGTACAATTTGAGTGTTCCAAAAAGCAACTTAAAAATAAATTTGACATCACTGCATAAGAAATATTTCTGGATATCAGTATGTATTCAACATAGGAAAACTAAAGGAACACGTTTGTTCAACATATTGAAAACTAATTTAACACGCTGTGTTCAGCATATTGAAAACTACTGGAACACGTTTGTTCAACATAGGAAAATGAATCGAACCTGCTGTTTTGTCAGTGACAAAATGGAATTTGTGGATCGTCTGATACAAACTTCCATCACTCTCATACCGATTCCTCAACATGCGATTTTCGTTTGTGTTCCTTCACATACCCAGGGTTTAAACTCGTCCACCCCATAAAAACACATTTGGACTTGTCTAAGTCAGTGATTTATAGAAGAGTTCATTGCTCCTCAAGGGTTGATGTGCTAAGCGACGTGTAAATAGATGTACGATATTTTCATGATTGAAATGTGAAAAATGGAATTTTATGATAGATTTTATGAAATTCGGCGAAAGAGCTACAATTCAAGTAGAATATGTCTCATCAGATTAACAGAATACATATAAGAATGCAAAGTACATCTTTATCATGTTTGCTAATGATATGCAAAGGAAGTACACAAAAAGGCTTTCATAACATTGTATTTACATACTCATACAAGTTTGAAATTTACATTTACATAATTAATTGGGTTGGAGTCTCATTATCAATTTAAAAGAAGTCAGATGCGTGTGATTGAGTATTAGCCTGTTTATAAGCGGTAGAGCATTTATTTTCTCCCTGATATCTGTGTAACAACCAATATGATTCTATTAATTACTAAATTAAAAGCAAATGAACCTGACCTCAACCAATCTGCTTAACCAAACAACATTGAAAATAGATTTTAAAGTCCAATACAGCATCATTTTTTGCAGAATCAAAAGAAACAGGAATAATCCTGCCTCAGAAGTATATATGCGCTAAGCATCATAATAATTACTATATACCTGCAAACTTTCACCCTTTGTTATTTCCGCTCTTTTACGACAGACAACATATTCACACGTCTTAAATTCGCCCTAAATCACCACAGTCTCTTGATGGCATGAATATCCATGTTTCAGTTAAATAGCTTGATAACTTCGCCTTCATTTTAATTTCGCCCTCTCGTATAAGTTCGAAAGTGGCGAAAATTAAACAGTAGCAAAAACTTCTAGGTATACAGTAGATACCACTCAGGTTTAACTTACCTATTAGCGGAAGTATACCAGGTAAACATAAGCTAAATCAATCTTCTTAGCTGGACACCAACTACCTTATACAGGTGAGCTAAAATCTATAATGTTTCATTTTAATCAGGCACCAAAACAGTACATATTTTCTGCTAGCAACATCATTAAATCTGTGTGTGTGTGTGTGTGTGTGTGTGTGTGTGATTTTTTTAACGTGATTCTAAAAGTTGGTTACTATTTATAAATTTTTCTATTTTTTTTCTATTTGGGGTACGATTGACAAGGATTTTGTAAAGATGGTGTGTCTTTTCAGTGGCTTGATTGGCTACAACGAACAAATTTGGTTTTTATTTTGAGCAAGTGCTAAAAATACCCCCCCCCCCCCAATAAAAAGTTTTTACAAAGTATTGACAAGTGGTTAATTTCAAATTTGATGCAAACATTTTGAAATAAATACTAACAATGATTTTCTCACCCAGGTAAATCAAAATAATGTACAGTACCGAGACAGGTACATCTTCGTTATACCTACAGACATAATACAAATGATACTTAATTATCTGGCTACAAGGGACGCATACTTAAAGGGTTCCGTTTACTGTGAGTCAGTAACGTCAAAATTTTATTTTTCACATACAAATTGCCTGTAGTACAAAATACATGTAGTAACTTGACAAGGTGGAAATAATTACATTAACAATACATTTAAGTTTATTACTTAGCCTTGTATGATACCACTTTCTCTTTTGGCAATATACATCTATTTTAAATTTGAACTCAGCTGATGAAATCTTATTGACAGAAACAATCGTCTTGAACATTTGTTTTGGCTATATATTTTTTTTTTTACAAAAAATAGAAGATTTGTAGTTTCTATAATGTTTTTAATATAGATAAACAATATAGATAAGTGAAAGCTAATCCTTTAGCAGTTTTCTGGGTTGTATAAGGAATGCAAATTGTTACCATATATATATTTCACCCCCGACCTTCATAACTCTTCAACCCCGGTAGCCACATTTGAACTCGCCCATTTCTAAAATGTAAAATTCGCTATTAGAATTCAGGAGTTTGACTTAACATCTAAATCTTACCATAAATTTACTGGCAATATTAATTTGTTCACTCCTATATAATGCCTGTAGACCATATTATTTACCAATTTGATCTAATCTAAATATAAAAATCACAGATACTGAACTATTAATCTTCAAGATGTCCAGGAAACATTATAAAAAATCTGGAGAACACTGGACAAACAAGGACCTCCATAAATCAAGAGGTGGGATCAGGTGCAATGAAGGAATAAACATTCCCCTGTAGACCACAGGGGCTGATGAGTAAATACAGGAGGTAATCTTTGAAAAGATGCAATTAATATATTTTTATTTTTAATAATAGATTCTGTGAATGGGCACCTTTAGTCTTTATAGAATGATGTGAATACACAGGATACACCCACTTTATTGAAATGCTGAATAATGGAGATGTGATGACATGGGATACGCCCACTTTATAGAAATGCTAAATAATGGCGATTTGATGACATGGGATACGCCCACTTTATAGAAATGCTGAATAATAGCGATTTGATGACATGGGATACGCCCACTTTATAGAAATGCTGATTAATGGAGATGTGATTACATGGGATACGGCCACTTTATAGAAATGCTGATTAATGGAGATGTGATTACATGGGATATGTCCACTTCCAGACTGTTAAACTGAGTACCTCTTAATGACAAACTAAAGATTAGTTCAATGTTTATCTTACACACACTTGTTTATACATGATATCTACCATATGCCTGGAAATTTTCACCCTTGGTTGTTTTTGCCCTTTAGTGACAGAAAACATTTTCAAGCCCATCTTAAATTGACCCTAAATCACCAGTCTCGGGGATGGCATGAATGTCCATAATTAAATTACTGAGCTGGAAAATTTTACTTTCATTTTAAATTTGCCCTCTCATCTAAGGATGAAAATTGCAAAAATTAAACGTGAGCGAAAATTAGCAGTTATACAGTAAGACGTTTCAGTGATACACTTATACACTATATTCTGGTTTAACAGAAAGAGATCATTATGATTATCATATATCATTAATTGCTTATTTTTAGCCTGCAAGATCCATAACATGTTTACATCCTGTTATATTCACCCAGATTTAATTTCTTTTACATGTAATTTTTTTTATTAAATATACATGTAGTAAAATTTTCCATTCATCCTAACATCAATATTCCATTTACATTATAATGTTACTCTTTATTTTATATGCAGTGTAAAAAATATAATAATATAATAAAGATGTATAATGCACACATATAAACTTAAACTAGATGAATAATACATAAATTCAGTAAAAGTGATACCAGTATATGAAGAATTTTGGGCAATAGTCCTTTCATTTCCATAAAAAGTCATATGAACAACAAAATGGGTTTGCACACACCACTTGTATGTTAAGTGTACATATATATATATATATATAACGAGATTCCACACTATATATATATATATATATAGTGTGGAATCTCGTTATCTCGAAATTGACGGGACCACCCCATTTACTTCGAGATATCAAAAATTTGTGATAACCAAAATGTTCAATTCACATATTTTCTATTCTTCTTGGGCAACGAATAGACATACTCAGGAGACTGCTCAATTCAAATTGGTTTTAAGCAATTATTAATTACCCTTTCACCTTGACTCATTAATGAAAGTTGATTGTTCCGTGTTTTGCTGGTAAACAATTAAATATTTATAATGCATTTAGCATAAAAAATGTAAATCTTCAATCACAGAAGGTAATTTTGAGGTAACAAGTGAAAATTATATATCTGATTACATTGGACCAGAAAACTATCTCGAGATAAACAAAATTTCGAGATAAAAACTTTGAGATATCCGGGATAAAAGTAATATAAACATATAGTAAAATAATTGGGACCGGCCATTTGATTTTGACATAACGAGATTCCACAGTATATATATATATATATATATATATATATATATATATATATATATATATATATATTTATGTTTACAGATTTTTATCTCCAAAATATATTGTTTCCAGGTAGTTTAATTTTTGTTTATCTCAAAATGACCCCGATATATCATGTCTCCTTCTCCCATACCCCCATCCTACTGAAAAAAGAAGAAAAAAAGATTTTGATAGACTACATTGATATAATTTATTGATTTAATGAACAAATATAACTTGTATTTTAGTAACAATGTTATAATGGATTCAGAAAACAGCACTTGGCTCAGTACAAGGAAAGGTACTGTATTTTAGTAAGTGTTATAACAGATCTATATACTACAGCATTTGCTTTGGCACAAGGTAGTGTACCGTCTTTTGCTTTTGGAAGTTTTACAGAACATAAGATCCAGTACAATAACCTGAATATATTTAACATAATTTCTGTTTTTGTGTATGAGTGTGTCTAAGGTGTATGTGTGTGTGCGAGTGTGTGTGTGTGTGTGAGTGTGTCTGTGTGAGTGTGTGTGTGTGACTGTGTGAGTGAGTGTGTGTGAGTGTATGTGTGAGTGTGTGTGAGTGTGTGTATGAGACAAGAACTCTCACATAATATTTCAAAGTTGGGAAACTAGAATAAAAAAACTGACCCAAGTCTTAATACTGTTTAAATGTAGTAGATATAACCAGATAACCAAACAAATATCTTATATAGACTGTAAGTGATCAAATACCAATCAACTCTCTTATACAGACTGTAAGTGATCAATAACCAATCAAAACACTAGACCAGTTTTAAAATGATAGTTTTCCAATCAATGCATTTGAACAGCCTTAAAATGGTAAATGTCCACTCAAATGCACTAAAACAATTGTCCAGCAAATGCTCCGTGAAGGATTTAAAATGGCAGTTGACCAGTCAGTATAGATATATAATGAAAATGACCAATCAATATAATCAATATGCAAGCATAAATATGCAGAATTAAAAAAACCAATTTCAAAATTATGACTATATAATCTGATGCTTTCTTATTCCTGTTCTTAACTCACCAACCCCTGAAAAACATTGGACTCTTCTGTAAATCAATGACATAGACCAGTCCAAATGTGTTTCTGGGGGTGAATGAGTTACTAAATGAAATGTTTTATTAATAACCCTCACTTAAAAAAAAAAAAAAAAAGATTATATGAATGTATTCTAAATTCAATACATTCATTCCTGAGGAACTAGTGGTGACCTTTGTAGAGGAAATACGTTTTTGGTGATACTGTGAGGGGCATACCTATGAGTCTTCTTTTTTTACACCACAATCAACAATTTTTCTGTCATATGGTCATGAAGGTGGCTGCCAATATTTATTGGTGGATGAGAGAATCCGGTTACAAAGTACAAAGTGCCCAGGAAGACACCACCGGCCTTTTGAATGTAAACTTTCTCACAAAATCAGCTAACGTTCCAACCTATGCGGACTAGAGATTTGTAAAGTTGAGAGACTCCATGGCTTAAAGCGACTTTGCTATGGAGGTCAGACAAGTCTTCATTTATGGAGGACAAAACCATGAAATAAAGAACATTTACATGTAACATGAATAAAACTTTAGACAAGTTTAATTTTATCTCTGTAAATCAGAAATTGAAATTTAGAAGCTACAATTCTTATTCCTATTCAATAATTTTTTAAAAACTTAAAAGACTTTCTATACTACAGAGCCATCACACTTAGAAGACCATAAGCTGTTGTAATATAACTTATATGTTGGACATCAACAAGAATTCCAAGACAAAGCCTTTCTGCATCTTCTGGAGGGCAGGGTAAAGGTGGGAATTTGGATCTGTCAAAATATATCACATTTTGACCTTCGCTAAAGTATTTAGTACTCGTGGGACTTTTAGACAAAAAGTCTGATAAACATTCAGATGTCATATGCAACCCTTGAGATTACGGTCAAGCTGTCAACATTCAATGTTATCCTGTAAATTTTATCAGAGGTTTTCCCATGGAAAACTGTTTACTCAAATTATGATTACTTTAGCTTTGATAAACATGACGATGAGACAGGAAAATTTGTTTATAACTAATCACTGGTTTCTATCGGTCTTATTGGGAAAATGGTCGCTGGAAGGGTGTACCCAATGAGAATGTGTGAATACATTACACCAACGAGACATTTACATATACCTAAGATGATTTAACATGCTTGTTAATCATTGCAAAATCAATAAAGAATTAAGTTTAAACTTAAAACATGAACATAAATTTTCAACCTATAATTCATATACATATTGGAAAATTTATGAACAGTTATACCACATGAGTGAGTTAAAGTTTGATGAGTAATAATGAGTAAATGAAAAAAGAAAACTAAAATGAAATGTTCCAGTTGTAGATTGAATACACTGAAAAGTGCCCTTTAGAGGAATTTCATAAAATTTTGTTAATTTGTTTTTAATAAATATTCTTTTAACTGTAAGAATATAATTCATTGCATTGTTTTAAAATAGGCATCCCCAATTAAAACACAAAGGCTTAAAACAGACCTTTAAAGTGTCACAGACAATTTGAATTTCTAACAAAAAGGTAGATAATTTCAGGCAGGTATATCCTAAATGATTTAGTCTCAAAGACACTCTGAAATCCTTTACAAAAACTAGATAATTTCATGCAGGCTATGCCAAATGCTTTTTAGTTATCGATATTATTTTCAGTAATTGTAGCGACGCTCCACTCAACAAGTAATTACAAGTGTTTGTATTACTGTGGACCCATGGTGTGTGTGACCAGTCAAAAAGGGATGCTTACTCCTCCATGGCACCTGATCCCACCTCTAGTTTTCCAGTGATCCATGTTTGTCCAATATCACCTGATTTGTATGTGTATTCTAGACATCCTGATGATTTTTACATTTTTCTATCTGAGATTATATATTTTATTAGTGTGTTTTTCAGTTATATGGTGGAGGAGAGAACCCAGATATAATGTGCCCAGAACGAGACTAACGGCCTTCCACAAGTAAAAAAATGACAAATTTTTTAAATACATCAGCTTAGGTTCCAGTAGTGCTCTAACCTGCACCAATAAGAGGTGTGAGACTTCATGATTTAAAGTGCAATGCTCTAACCACTCAGTCATTTAGGCCCCACTAAAACCAGGATTTTACCTGACAATCTATCGAAGAACACTTTAATCACAAAGGCCCCACCCTATCCCCTGAGTGTGGCAAATTTAAACATAAAACCTGTCAACCATTGTCATTTTGTTCTACAGGTCAATCCTGAAGTGTTTAGATTTCATGATCAGCCTTATAAATTTTTTAAAAAATCTACTGAGATATATAAATTCAATCTTTGTCCTGAGAAAAATAAATTAACATTAAATTAACAATTAATGACTTAGCCCCGTCAAAATGTGTCTTTATGGTTGTATGGGTTAATGAGACCAAATAAAAACAAAATTTCATAGCACTGTGATTGCCTGTATGAATATGCAGCACTTGTCCATAAAGGCTTTTACTTCAGATAATTGTAAGATGCCCAAATTATTATCACTGTATTCTAGAGAGTAAAACAGATCTGTATATATGCAGTCCAGAGTGAACTCAAACTAAAGCATTCTGTATAACCGTCCGTTCTGTCTTCACAAAATCATTTTCTTAAAAGCATACAGTAATTGAAGACCATCAACATATCCCCCAAATAACTTGACCTCAACCAACCTTCTTAACTCATCAACCCCTGAAGAAAATGGAATCTCCTGTAAATCAATGACTTAGACCTGTCCAAATGTATTTTAGGGTGTAAATGAGTTAACCACGCAAAAATAGACCAATTCTAAACCAGGGTAATTTCTGCAAATCAAAGTATTAGACTTATCCTCCATCCGAAGCATGTGACATTTATGTCGTTAAATTTAGCTGATGTACAAACAATAGAAGCAGGTACACCTGAGCCCAAAGTCATCAAATTTACTCAGTACTCAAGTTGAAATTAACTTTCAGGATTTTAAGGTATAAACACACAAACATAATTCTGTAATTTGACATGTGTGTATAATGACTGCACACAATTGTAAATAATGATCAAAACCATTTCTCATTTGAATAAAACTTCAAAAATATAAAATAATTGTTTGAGTACTATACTCAACATAATTATTCATTTTTTTACAGGAAAATCACTCAAAACCAAAAGATTTACAAGCTATTATATAGTCAAAATAAAGAAACAGATTGAGCTTAACTCATTAACCCCTGAAAAACAATGGACTCTTCTATAAATCAATGGCTTGGACCAATCTAAATTCGTCTTTAGGGGTGAATGAATTAAACATCAATTAACTTTGATAGCTTTGGGCCCTGATCTCAACAATTTTTTTCCTCGGGTGCCAACACCCGTGTGATAACATAACACGCCCCCCCCCCCCCCCCCCCCCCCGGGGAAAAAATGTAAATGTATGAAATATTTCTGACGCAGCAACAACATAGATATCTGTGTTAAACAGCCAAAAAGTATCAATTTATCACTTACACATATAATGCAGTACGACACCTCACTCACTACTAATGTTTAACAATTTTTTTCACACCAGATTCACATCTGTGAGTGAATATCACATACAATTCACCATAAGGAGTGAATGATTTCACATTAAGATATTTAACATCTTGCAGTATTATTCTTGCTACGATAAAGGGGAAATGTAGAACTGATAACGACATCAGTTTTCAGGTTTGACACTGTGGATTTACATGAGGAAAAGTCACATGATGGACTCGTTCCGTTTCCGTAGCAACAAGTTTGTGTAACATGTACGCCATTTTCCAATTATATGTCACAATATTAGGATACAGTTTCTGCATGGATATTGATGACCATATTTTATGTATCCATGGTAACAATGAACTGTATGGAAAGTACACATTGCATACACGTAAATCGAAATGTAACCAAATTCTCAGTCATCCTCGTCTTCGTCTTCTCTTACGTAGGCTAACGGAAAATATCCAACCTGAAAAATAATAAAACACACTTTTAAACATTTAATTATCAAATTTGTTTGAATGTTTTCCTGAAACATTTCATTGTTATGGCATTGCCAACAACATAGGTAGCATGTCAAGTGCTCAGCCTATCATTAGCCAATGTAGCCATTGACTAATTTTTATCAAGATTGGCAAAAAACATGCAATTGACTAATTTTTAGCTAATATTTTTTTGTCAAGTCTGGTGTACATGTGTCATTCCTAAGAGAGAAGAAATAGCACTATTACAGAAAAGCATATTTGACAATACACAGCATGAGTAAGGGCATTCTTGATAAGTAGCAACAGAATTGTCATGAAAATCTCCCCACTCAAGTAAACCTCCAGACTTGCAAATAGTTTGCCAAATGTATATATAGTTTGCACTTGTCACCGTGCTGCACAAGTCTGAAAAACCCATTTATTATAACTATCAAATAATTATGATAAACAAAATATTTCATGAAATTTTATATTCTGAGTTCTGTGACTTATAAAATAACAAGATAAAAGTCCTCAAAACATACACTTCCTGTGGTACAGTGTTCGCCTTTCCACCATCCTTTATCACTTCCTGTTTTACTGAGTATAGCTACACGATCTCCCCGATTTAATGATAGTTGTGCCATTGCCGTAGCAGCATAGTCATACACAGACGTGGCATACCCAAGGATTCTTGTAGCTGTAATACATAAACAGCAATCATTATGATAAACTGGGAAGTGTCTCTTTACAGAGCATTTGAAATGAAATTGAAACCAATCTAAATGAAACACAGCAACAATGAAAAACAATACTAATTGAAACATAGCCACATGAACCAAACTAAATGAAACATATCAACATGAAACCAAACTAAATGAAACACAACGACATTAAACCAAACTAAATGAAACACATCAACAAGAAACCAATCTAGATGAAAAACCAAACTACATAAAACACAGCAACATGAAACCAAACTAAATGAAACATAGCAACACGAAACCAAAGTAAATGAAACCCAGCAACAATGAAACCAATCCAAATGAAAAACAAAAATTTAATAAAAATTAACACATGAATCCAAACTAAATGAAACACAGCAACATGAAACCAAACTACAATGAAACTTAGGGACACAAGAAAACCAGTGTTTACAGGGAGGTGGTCTATATATAGAGGTTGATTTACACACAAATTGGGGTCAGTAAAAACCAACACCAACCTGAAACTAAACTAAATGAAAAACATCATGAAACCAAATTAAATGAAACACAACCAAAATGAAACCTAACTAAATGAAACGGCAACATAAGACCAGACAACAGAATAACTTGTATACAGAGGTTGATTTGTACACAAATGGTACTGTTACGGACAGCATAAAAAACACAGCAACATGAAACAAAACAAAATGAAACGCAACCATAATGAAACCAAACTAAATGAAACACAGCAACATGAAACCAACTAAATGAAAAACAGCAACATGAAACCAAACTAAATGAAACACAACCACAATGAAACCAAACTAAATGAAAAACAGCAACATGAAACCAAACTAAATGAAACACAACCACAATGAAACCAAACTAAATGAAAAACAGCAACATGAAATCAAACTAAATGAAAAACAGCAACATGAAACCAAACTAAAGAAACACAACCACAATGAAACCAAACTGAATAAAACATAATCACAATGAAACCAAACTAAATGAAACACAGAAACATGAAACCAAACTAAATGAAAAACAGAAACATGAAACCAAACTAAATGAAACATAATCACAATGAAACCAAACTAAATAAAACATAATCACAATGAAACCAAACTAAATGAAAAACAGCAACATGAAACCAAACTAAATGAAACATAACCACAATGAAACCAAACTAAATGAAACACAGCAACTTGAAACCAAACTAAATGAAACACAACCACAATGAAACCAAACTAAATGAAACACAGCAACATGAAACCAAACTAAATGAAACACAGCAACATGAAACCAAACTAAAGTGAAACTTTGGGATACAACAAAACCAGTCTATAGGGAGGTGATCCTAATTCACAAATGAACACTAAATCAGGTTTTACTGTAGTAAAAAAAGAATTTTTTTTTTTAAAAAAAATACAGCTAATGGCTCTGTAACAATAGTAAGCCTGTTGGGGCAAATCAGATATTATACTCACATCCACCCGAGCTGGCCTGAGACTTAAATGGATATTTCAGGGTTGTATCTACACCAGGAAAGCTGTCCGACAGAGAGTTGTTTTGATAGAATTCCACTAGATCCTGCCAAAAAACAAATTAAATGTTTAATTCAGAATATCCCATATATCCGTTTTCTAAGATTGTGGATATTATACAGGGGTTAATAGACTCTTTTTGGGACAGAGTCCTGTACTCTTCCAATTGGGAATTTTACATCACAATGGGCCAAATTAGGAAAAAACTACATGTATGGTCATTTTTAAATTCATTAGAGTAAAGACACAAAATTGTGATTCATTTAGCTTCTCTTACTTAACTGAAAACATGGGTTTCATCTGAAGACTTTGAAGTGCAGTTCATACATATACTAAATTCTCATTTTCTTTGTTAAATACGTAACATGAACAACATGGTGAACATAATTGAGAAATTACTGCTCAATATTGGGGGCGGAGGGGGGGAATAGCAGATTTTGCATTGATTATGGGGCCTTTTCCAGGACCTGCATGTTGATGGTATTAATTGGATATACATGCATAATCCTATCCACATTTGTAACTCCTGATATCACCAAGCATCACACATTTTTTTCACATACAAAGGGGGAGGGGTCAATAATACATGAGTCTCACAGGGAACAAGTCTCACTTCACATTTATACACTTTTCCCATAGTTTGTGAAGATAAGAAATTCCTTTAGATAAACGTCTAAAAAGTCATTTGATGGAAATGAAAATGTCGCTAATGGAAAAACAAACCACAGAAAATATGCCGCCCAAACATCAAGTTTGAAAAGGGGCGAGGTGAATGAAGGTAAATGGGGACTATACTGAAGGAGTACAATGATTCTGTACGGCAATATAAACATATCCCCATGTAAACATCTTAAGAATTTCAACCCTTTCAACCCTACAGACAACAATAGACTGGCCTTGATTTGTCTACCCCTGAAAAACAATTGACTCTTCTGTTAATAAATGACTAAGACCAGTCCAAATATGTCTTTACAGGTACAAGGTTAAACAATAGCAAAGAGGATCCCTCTCTGATATTCAGGGGTGAATGGATGCATGCTCTGATTATCTGATATTTTTATTACTCGAAATGGCATACATACTGATACAAATATATACTCACCACCACGCTACGAAAGTTGCGGTCTGTCGACAAAAAATAATGGCTTTCGTCATGTCTTACTTTGATGTGCTGACAATTATTTTTATTTCTATAATAAACATTTCGAGGAAAAAAAAATTGTTAAATGCTTTGTTTTTTTTTCCATGAGCTTGTTCATACCAAGGAGTGGAAGGGTTGCATATGGTTCGATTATGGAAAGACTGAAAAAAAAATTAAGGCACACAACATGCATACTATACCTCCTGATTGGTTTCAAGGCGTGTTACCATGGATACATGTAAACAAAAGCGTCATCATACTGTAGTGCATTGTCTTTTGTCATTGTCTTTTGTCAGTTCTTGATTCCTTTTTTTAATTAAAATCTCTAAGGCTTGTAAGGACTTCTCTAACTTGTACTTAACCAATTTATAAAAGTATTACAGTAGACACTGAAATGTGGTCTTACAAGACAGGTGATCTTTTATGATAGTGGTCTCATAGGACAGATGATCTTTTATGATAGTGGTCTCACAAGACAGATGATCTTTTATGACAGTGGTCTCACAAGACAGATGATCTTTTATGACAGTGGTCTCACAAGACAGATGATCTTTTATGACAGTGGTCTCATAGGACAGGTGGTCTTTTATGACAGTGGTCTCACAGAACAGGTGGTCTTTTATGACAGTGGTCTTACAAGACAGGTGGTCTTTTATGACAGTGGTCTCACAGGACAGGTGGTCTTTTATGACAGTGGTCTCACAAGATAGGTGGTCTTTTATGACAGTGGTCTCACAAGACAGGTGGTCATTTATAACAGTGGTCTCACAAGACCATGGTCTTTTATGACAGTGGTCTCACAAGACCGGTGGTTATCTATGACAGTGGTCTCACAAGACCGATGGTTATCTATGACAGTAGCCTCACAAGACAGGTGGTCTTCTATGACAGTAGCCTCACAAGACAAGTGGTCTTCTATGACAGTGGTCTCACAAGACAGGTGGTTTTCTATGACAGTGGTCTCACAAGACATGTGGTCTTTTATGACAGTGGTCTCACAAGACAGGTGGTATTCGATGACAGTGGTCTCACAAGACAGGTGGTCTTTTGTGACAGTGGTTTTACAAGACAGGTGGTCTTTTGTGACAGTGGTCTCACAAGACAGGTGGTCTTTTGTGACAGTGGTCTCACAAGACAGGTGGTCTTTTGTGACAGTGGTCTCACAAGACAGGTGGTCTTTTATGACAGTGGTCTCACAAGACAAGTGGTCTTCCAAGACAAGAGTTGTCCCTACAGTATAAATGAAAATGACTGAGGCGAAGTCTAATCACTACACAGGACCTGAACTATACTTACAGTGTTTCACATGAACCCAGGACAAACACAAAAATACTGCCAAAGACACTGACAGTAAGACAAAACACATGACAAGGACAGTCACACCTGTACAGGTAATACTTACAGGTAAAGAGGAGAAGAATTTAGTGTCTGCGAGATAAAACAGGCCTTCAACATTCTTTTCCACTCGTATATGTCGGACTTGGTTATCATACCTATAAATAGACAGTCAAGAAAAAAAAAACATTCCAGGATGCAGACAGAAAAAACATGCTTAAATATAAATAAGTATAAATCATTCAAATTGGTTTATATATAAACATTTGAAATGATGCATAAAAAATCTTTTGGCATATACATTTACATGATATATACTGAGAAATACATAGAAGGTGTAGTATGATTGATAACATGATTCAGATGTATGGATATACAAATATGCTGTATATACCTGAAAATACTTGCTCCCCTGTAAATTACGATTTTTTTGCCCTTAGATAAGAGGGCACATATAAATTGAAAGCGTATTTTCAAATTAAATAACTAAAGCATGAATGTACATGCCATTCATTAGACTATGTAATTTAGGGCAAATTTTAGACAGGTTGACTATGTAATTTAGGGCAAATTTTAGACAGGTGGACTGTCATTTAGGGCAAATTTTAGACAGGTTGACTATGTAATTTAGGGCAAATTTTAGACAGGTTGACTATGTTTTCTGTCATAAAAGGACAAAAATATCTGGGGGGCGAAAATCTTCAGGTGTATAGTATATGCTTCATGAGGCTATGGCTCGTTATATATAGTTTGTGATGACATGGGTCCCCGCCCTTATTATATATCCCCTGACCCAGGCAGATGCTAAAAACCAAATTTGAATAGAATTTGTTTTGTGGCTTTTGAAAATGATTATATGAAATGTTCAAAACATTTGGCATGTCAGACTTCTGGCAATGACTGACAGCAATGACCACACTCAGGTAAAAGAAGTCCCTATGGACCCTTAGGCTACGTGTCTATACAAAAAATAAAAATTTTGACCTTTATCTATGAACAAGCACCTTTAATATTTGTTTGTTTGTTTGTTTATTGTTGTTTAACGTCCCACTCAAGAATATTTCACTCATATGGAGACGTCACCAAATGCCGGTGAAGGGCTTCAAATTTTGGCCTATGCTCGGCACTTACGGCCATTGAGCAGTGAGGGTTCTTTAACGTGCTGACACCTACTGTGACACGGGACCACGGTTTTTACTGTCTCATCCGACAGACAGGAAACCAACCTGCCGCCGATTGGACTCGAACTCACGACCTCACGATCAAGAGTCGAGCACGCTACCGACTGATCCAGGCCGGCTTTTTAATATTTGTAGACAATATCTTAGTGTCAGAAATGATTGTGAGCACTTTCCTCTTTCAAAACTATAACTTCAGTATAATGTTTTAATACAATTGTATCTACAAACACTGGGTTGTTGTCACTCCTGCTCTACGGTTCAGGTCCCTGACGGTATAAATAATCCATGCTACCTGGTATTTCAGTACCAGCTGACTATTTCAATGTTACAGGGGGCATTAGCTGTGTTTACCAAAACAATTATTTATTTTTTTTACTTTAATTACTTGTACTTCATATACAATAAGACATAGGAGCAATACACAGACACAACAATTCTATATATTCCTATATATTTTGTGAACATAAGGTCAGATTTAGTATGCCTATACAAATAGTAAGGTTGAGTTTGATCAATTGCAAATGAAAAAGTGCCAAACCTGGGTTTCTCTAGCAATTTTCACAAAATATATAGGAATTTGATAATTTTCATGCCTGTGTATATCTCTTTTTTGTTATTGTATATCAATCTAAGTAGTAAGGAAAAAGGAAATTTAAAAAAAAAATCACTGCTTATGTCCCTTTAACATGTTTAAGTTTCCATGAAAAATTAAATGAATATGTTTTGAATAAATCTTTCATACTACATTTAGTTGAATATTCGCTAAATCCTTCAGACTGTTTTCTTGAATTTCCAGAAACAAATATTTTGGTTCCTGAACAATATGTAAGCATATTTTATTTTAAGAAATTACAATAGAGTTTTTTATTGGCCTTACATGATACCACTTTTGGTAACTAATTCAGATATTATGTTTATGAATATAACATATTTTACATATCAGAGAAGACTGAATATAAACAAATGCTAAATGAATAGAGTGAGAGTAAAATTGTAATGATAATCTAATAATATAATAAATAAATATGATATATAATACATGTAGAGATAAAAAAAAAGGCTAAACAGACAAATGATAACGTAAATATTGATAGTTAAACAGTATAAATGATGATAATCTAAAGATCTATAATATGTCTAAAATAAATTAATTTTCAACAGAATATATATTCAGTTTATTGATATTTAAAAACAAAAGGAAAATGTTTGTTCTATAATGCTGTGATGTTTTCACTCTAAGCATACAACACCAGAGACCAAATCGTACACTGTAGTGGTTCTGAGCAAATTGCAATAATCTACAGAAGTACATTTCTGGCATCTAAAATTTCTGGTCACCATGAATACCTTGTCACTTAAAGATGTTTGTTATGGCAAACCAGCGGCCATTCTCACAGAATCAGTTTAGATTCCAGCAACACTCGAACTTGCTCTGACTTGTGGTGAGAGTATTTATGGTTTAAAGTGTGGTGCTTTAACCACTCCCCCACCAGATGTTTTGTTGCTGTCTCAAGATACTGTGGTGTTATGTGGTTGCAACAAGATGTCACCAGATGTGAGGTTGCCACAAGATGTTTTGGGACTGCCACAAGAAGTGAGGTTGCCACAAGATGTTTTTTGACTGCTACAAGAAGTGAGGGTGCCACAAGATATGAGGTTGCCACCAGATGCATATGTTATGTGGTTGCAACAAGATGTGAGGTTGCCAAGAGATGTTATGATGTTGCCACAAAATGTTATGAGGTTGCCACAAGATGTTGTTTAAGTGACATCCATTTAATGTCAGAGTGTTTTATGCCACACTCAGCCAAATTTCAGTTACATTAATTCGGCCAGTTTGTAAATGGTGGAACAATACACATGAAGAAACCACCAACTTTCCACAAGTAAACTGGAAAATTATCTTGCAAAATCTGCTTAGGTTTCAGCCAGGCTCAAACCCAGTGACCAGAAGTAAGAGAAATCATGGTTTAAAGTGCAGTACTTTCACCACATAAGCCACGAAGGCCCTCAAGCTCATTTATGAAAATATGATGCAACTTGAAAACTGATGACACGAAAAAATCGTAACATACTTGATACTAAGTGAGAGTTCTCCTCTTCTTCCGGGATTTTCACTGACACGAATTAAGAAAGTGCCATTCGGCATATTTTTGAGACGAAATACCGCAGTATCTCTATCCATGGGACCAACAAACCTGCAATAGAAATTGATTTTTATATAAAGTAACAATGAAAACAAGAAATTTAATAAAGATTGTATGATTTGCATATGGTCAATAAAATCAACAATATTTATCAATATATCACTTCTTATTTGTAAACTGAATTCTAAAACAATGAATCCAAATTTGGCAAAAAGTGCATTTATTATAGATTTAATCTCTCAATTATTCTTTTTTTAATTTTTGAATTTCTTTAAGAATGACAGTAAATCCTTTTAACATTTCCATATCATCAATTAAACTTGTCTTTACCATGAGCTTTTTCCAATGTTTATTCTAAACTTTAATTCAAGAAATTTATATATGTAATTCCTTATCCAAATAATATCATATAAACAAAATAAACAAATTTTAGCAGAAAAATCACAAAAAAGCAACAAAGAAATATATTTTTTAAGACAAGGGAAATAATTACAATAAAGGAAAGGACAAATTAGTGGAATATTTTACTGTAATGCCCTAAAATTCGTTAAAAGAACTGTTTAGACATAACTTTTTACTGACTTGAAATAATATATATATATATATATATATATATATATATATATATATATATATATATACAGTAAAACCTGCTATAGTGGCCACCTCTATATAAGGATAACCTGTCTATAAAGGCCAGTTTGTTCAAGTCCCTTGACTGCATACTTCAACTAAATTGAACCTGTGTATAAGGGTCACCTGCACATAGAGGTCAATATTTTCTGGTCCCTTGGGTGGCCCCTATACACAGGTTTCACTGTATATATATATTTAAAGTTAAAAGAAAATAACAAACTCTAAAATCAAAAGTAGACAAAGGTAAACGAATACTAAAGGACAATACGATATCATGACTAGCAACTTAATTTGTAGGTAAACTACATGCACTCTAAATGCTGTCTGTAAGCTGCCCTGCATTAAGAAATGTCACATACTGACAGTCTATAGGTCAAGTACTGACATCTTTAGGTGTCATAAACTGACATTCTATGTCATGTACCGACAGAATACCTTCAAGTGTAATTTACTGACAGAATGTCTACAATGTGTCATATACTGACAGTCTACATGTCATGTACTGACAGAATGTCTATAATGTGTCATATACTGACAGTCTAAATGACATGTACTGACAGAATGTCTACAATGTGTCATGCACTGACACTTTATGTCATGTACTGACAGAATGTCTACAATGTGTCATATACTGATAGTCTACATGACATGTACTGACATAATGTCTACAATGTGTCAAGCACTGACACTTTATGTCATGTACTGACAGAATGTCTATAATGTGTCATATACTGACAGTCTACATGACATGTACTGACAGGATGCCTGTCATATACTGAGACTATGTCATGTACTGACAGAATGTCTACAATGTGTCATATACTGACTGTCTACAGTTTGTCACATACTGACAAAATGCCCATGTGTCACATTCTGACACAATTTCTAAAATATTTCATATATACTGATAGCCTACATCTCATGTACTGACATGTTTACAATGCATGAAATCTACTTACAAAATGTCCACAAAATAACAAAGAGCAGAAATGTTAACAATGAATGTCATTACCAACATTAATTCACGGTGATCTATTAATATCTACTTTCACTTTAACTACATACCATTTGTAGCCATTCAAGTGGCTGGACATACCATCTCCATCCACATTGACATAACCAATGTTATTAGTGGGTTTAAGTGGATGAGGTGGAGGAGGGGAGACAACTGAGCCATTCTCTTTTCTTTTGCCAATCTTAACATCCAGGTATGAAGGTTTCCGAACAAACTAGCCAAACAAAATCAAAATATACAGAAAAACAAGTTGCAAAATTTTTACAAATATTGAAAAAAGAAAAAAAAAATGCATAAAACATAGATATCAATTCAAAACGAGTACAGTAGAACCTTTCTTAATAGACCAATCTCTATGTCAAGGAAATAATGACCTCATATAAAGAAAGGTCACTGAAAAGAGGTTTAATTTTTAGAAAAAATTATTTTATTAACCCCTTAAGATACAAATAACCTTGCCTATCTAACTGACTGATGGCTGATTCCATTGTTTCTCAGGGGGTGGATCTCTCAAGCATGATTTTCACTGTATACAAATGTACAATGCACAACAACTTCACTATTCACTGCTTGTTACATCACTTCATACCCTTTTTTAGCGAATATTTATTGCCAAAAAAAAAAAAAAGACATGTTGCAAGTTGTTCCAGTCTGTTCAGTTTTATTGGATTTGTTTGTACTCAGGACAGATCATGTGGCTTCAACAGAAGATCTAGCAAGGTCAGTTTCAATTCCATAATATTTACATTGACAACATGCAGTTATGTGGGACCTCCACGGTCGAGTGGTAAGAGCATAACTCTTTAAATCACAAAATCTCTCACTTCACACTCCGCTGGAACCTAAGCTGATTTTTTATGAGAAAGTTTGCCAGTTTACTTGCAGAAGGCCGGTGGTCTCTTCTTGGGTACATCGTAACCAGACTCTCTCCTCCACCATTAAAAAATTCGTTCATCTGCATGGAATAGAGTTCGTTAAGATGACAAGTGTTATGACTTCCCTGTAGGCTTATATATGGCAAACAGCCTATTCACCCCTTAAGACACCTTTAGACTGGTCTAAATAATTGATTTACAGATGAGTCCATTGTTTGTCAGGGGTTGCTGAGTTAACTGTAAGTGATGCAACCCAAATTTTTCTCTGTAGCAACAAACTATAACAACACATCTGCGACAGAACAGAACGACTTGAAAAAAGGTCTATTTAACGAAAGGACATGTGAAGGTCAATCATGTCCTCCATATTGGCAAAAACCACCCACATCTCTGTCACTGTAATTTTTCTGTAACCTGCAATGGTGTAATGCAAAACTAATAGGGAAAATTCTACAACTGTATGAGAGGTAATATTTGAGTTTTTAAAGCCAGTGAATAGCGAAATTTGACTACAAAATTAGTACATCTGACTAACATTCAGTAGTGATGCAGTTTGGCTAAGGATGCCAGACGTAATTAATGGGATTTCAAAACAGCATTATTGTTATATACAAGACTTCACAATTTTATTGTTGACAAAATAAGTGTAGGCTACCATGTGGACATTGATTTACTCATACATTGTATAATAAGGCTTCATTTTCTATATTGTTTCTATTTTTCAACCCCTCCAACTCCATGGACCATAATGGAACAAGCTGTTACAACAGAAATATATATATCACACAGATACTGCGGGGAGAGGTAATAGGATTAAATCACCTGATTTACAATTGTGTTTTATGCCAAAACGAATTTTCTACACTCTTTTGGAAACAGGTCTGGGGCTTTTGAATTCAGAATTTTTTCCCTGAAAAAATACACTGAAATGTTTAATCTCTTCAAATTCATTGTCATTTGATTTCAATTGTTAAATTTTGACAGTGCCTTTTTTACTCCTAAAGGGTGTCATGGTTTCAGATGTGATGCTCTAAAACCTTTCCAAGGTAGTGATGCTCTAAAGACTTTACCATAGGCAGCCCCTTTTTTTAAAGTGTCTTTGCCCCAGAATTCCACATTTTAAATTTTATTTAGCTAGCAAACATGAGCACAAACTACACCACTGCCTGGGTAAAGTCCACCAACTTGAAGATGATAACTGGTTTTATTTTGTAATTTCTTAAAATAAAATATGCTTACATATTGTTCATTCAAGAAAACAGTCTGAAGGATTTAGCCAATAAAAAAAATCTATTGTAATTTATTAAAATAAAATATGCTTACATATTGTTCATTCAAGAAAACAGTCTGAAGGATTTAGCGAATATTCAAGTAAATGTAGTATGAAAGATTTATTCAAAACATATTCATTTAATTTTTCATGGAAACTTAAACATGTTAAAGGGACATAAGCAGTGATTTTTTTTTTAAATTTCCTTTTTCCTTACTACTTAGATTGATATATAACAACAACAAAAATTATACAGTCACGAAAATTATCAAATTCCTATATATTTTGTGAAAATTGCTTGAAAAACTAAGGTTTGGCACTTTTTCAATTGCAGTTGACTAACTCAACCTTATTATTTGTATATGAATATCACACTGGACCTGACCTTATTTTCACAAAATATATAGGAAGATAAGATTTTTAAGCCTGTGTTTAGATTTTATTTGTTATTGTTCACCAAGTACATATATAGTAAAGGAAGGAAAATCGAAATATTTTTTGTTGTAAGCACAGCTAATGCTACTTTAACTACATGTATATACAGGTATTGTCTGATTCACACAACTTGAAATTTTACATGTAAGTACAGTTCAACCCTGATATACCCCCATCTTTTGTTTTCCTGAATATTGGCGGTAAAACAGTTTGGCAATATCGAGCTTTACTATTTTCAAGGCGTAGTCATTTTCATCATGACATGTCTTTAATCTCTGTTGTATATCAGATCCTGTTTACATCTCACAATATGTTGTCTATTGTTTAAGTTTGGAAAATTTGGCCACCCTATTAAAACCACCAAAATTAAACCATCCAAAATACGTAGAAGTACATGTTCGACAGCCAGAAATCAAGATCTGTTTCTAACATTAACCCAGAACATTTCTGATGTTAACTTTCATCATTTTTTTTGTTTAAAATTTCTTTTTAACAGGCCGTTAATACAGAGGCTTTAAGTTTATACATCTCACCTACTCATAATTATTTCTTGATGCGTTATAATTCCTGTGTAAACACACGACGTGTTGATTTCTTCCAACTTTCATGGAAGTGAGATTTGAAAATTGTGACACTTGTAAGCTGATCCTCGTCTGACTTCTACACTTTGTTCATAAAACTGGATACCAGTTTATGACACTCGATACTCGAATTATCTCCCTTTGCAGTCAAAGTATGCAATAAACAAGCTACTGTTGGCTAACAATTTTAAACATCTGTTTTTTCATCTGGTCTGGTGATATGTTCGAGGGATTTAAAATGTATAAATGACCATTTGTACCGGAGAATCGGCGGTGGATGGCGGTATGCATGTTTTGACATTATAACGAAGGAATTGTGGGAGGAAATCGTTCTTCAAAAAATAGCGTCATTATGCGGGTTTGTCATTACAACAGAGCGTGTTATAACGGGCTGAACTGTACATACAGGTATTGTCTGCTTCACAAAGCTTATCAGGGTGGAGTAACCTTTCCATCATACATACTCTGTTCCGCTAAGTTATGTGGATATTCTGGTATATATTTGCATTATTTCATCCACCCTTGAAGAAACACTGAATTATTACATTTAATCTGTAACACAGCCCATTCAATTTGTGTCTCATATTGTTAAAGATTTCATATCTAGGATAATATAATCTTAACAGACTTCAAGTTAATGGACTCAACCAAATTTGTTTTACAAAGTAACACACAAATAAAGGTAAGAATACCAATAAAATAAGTTTCAATAAAATTGATTAAAATGAACAATGTATGAAGTAGCATTCTATGCATTCACAACTACATACAAAACCTTACAGAAAGTTGATTGTCCTGTCACTGTCTCCCAGTCTGTCAATGTTTCAAAAGTAGATCCAAAACATGTACCGTTAATGATTAAATAAACATGATAAACCAAATTACTCAGAATAGGGGAAACTTTTCAACAAAATATAGTCCCTATATTTATAACCATTTTCATAAAGTATTTTCACCTCACATAATATTATAGTTTATGTCAAAACTAAAGATATATGCAAAAAGGCAAATACAGTGAAACTTGTATATAAAGACCACCTTAGGGACATAAGGAGGTGGTCTTTATATAGAGATTGATTTGTACACAACAGGTACTCTTGGGGAAAACAAAAAACAGTCTTTATGACCAGGTGGTCTTTATACACAGGTCGTCGCTAATGCCAAGTTTTACTGAACCATATAAAGAACAAAGTCGTCTAGAGTATGTTTGTATATTTTACAGAATCTTGTAAAACAGAGACATTGACAAAAATTAAGTGAGTGCAAGGACCAACAACTCTGTAAGGGATTGAACATATACTTCACACTTATCAATAAAGGAGATCAAGCTGAAAAATAAAACATAACCAACAACACAGAATATAAGGGACTGTGTCAAAATGCTTCTTCTGCAGTACAAGTAACATACAAAATGTAGTACATGTTTATAAATTAAAAAAAAATACTCATTTGTACCAAAATTGAAAAATAAATACTCATTTGTACCAAAAATATTGTATCTTTAAATGTTGATGTTTTTGGTATGTTTCCAATATTTTGACACAGTCGCTTAAATAAGCCTTGCACTGAATGTTAGACAGCCAATGAGAGCAGACCTCTCTAACATACCACACATACGAGTTACTATTTATATCTGGACATGACATGGTCCCATACAGGCTGGTCTTAACATTTGGTCCAGAACCTGAAATCTTGTCAACATAGCAGAAAAAAATATATATGAGAGCACCATGGTTACAGTCCAAAGACTACTGGTCTGGGACCAGTAGCCAGCTAGGATCGGTAGCCGGCTATGATGTGATTTTATCTTTACTATGTACCACAACAATATTTTATCCCCTTCTGGTTAAGAATAATTTCCAACAGCTGATGAATGATCTATAAAAGAAATCTCACAAAGCTGTGTTATGTATAGGCAAAATCATGCAATAGGCTGCCACTGGTCTCTGACCAGTAAAGCTTGTCACTTGTGTTTTTTGTAATGAGCACCGGTGTCACTAGCAGAACACTAAAGTTTCCACCAAAATTCATACAAGGATCTCGCAAGGTGTTATATGTTGTTGCTTTCTTAAATCACTCTATATCTAAATTAAGGATGCAATTTTTCATTAATGATGATTTTTCAGTACACAGTAACATTAAAAATCACATTTTTTTAAAAAAAATTTTGCACCACACTCAACTATTTTTCAGTTATATAGTTGCAACAAGTTTTTAATGGTGGAGGGGAGAACCCAGTTACAATGTACCCA